>JAMKCH010014116.1:0-44969 GCA_023653785.1 Ophioderma brevispina
TGTTGTTTGCAGCTTGGTGGCGGAAGTGTCATGGTGTGGTCTGGTATAAGTAGGGGTGTGCAAATAAACAATTTTTATTCAAATCTAGACGAGTAAATTCTATGGCCATTTGGGCTACTCAAAACAAATCTGGCAAGCATTTTTATGTCAAATGAATTTTTGATATGGTTCCTTGGATTTTAAATTTTGCATGTAAAGTCAATGGGGATTTTTGGCAATTTTAGACATAACTTAAAAAGAGCAATGTTCTTCTCAACCTATTTTGTCAGAAACACACACACCCACACCCACACACACCCCCACACCCACACACACACACCCACACACACACATGCTTTTGTATATTCTATAAATGATAAATGTTGGCAAAGGAAAATATAATAATATCTTGTTGAATTGCGAAGGGATTCAATTTTACAAAATTGTATTGTGGGATGCAAAGCAGTAAATAGAATAGCCTTTCAGCCTGTAAACTTGCAAAAGAACTTTGACTATACGTGCAAAAATTTAAAATCCAAGTAACCATATCAAAACTTCGACTGACGCCTAATCCAATCGAACATCCTATCGAATCGTGCATGTATGAGGACAGGGGCTAAGATATGGGCATGGGTAGTTTCAAGTGGCAGCCATTTTGAAAAATGGCGGGAAACCGGAGTCCATCCCAACGGAGTCAATGTTAACATGTAAAATATCAATCAGTGGGGTCCCCCGAACAAAATGATACCACTCGTGGAAGATCTGGGTTGGGGTGCACGGGGGTCCTTCTCGCCCATGCACTAATATGTAGATGACGATGGCCAGACAAGATATCTGTAGGTCACTGATAAGCGTTGTAGATACACACATATTACTGAACATAACTGAACATAGATGTTTTTCAGTCAACCAAAGTAATAAAATTTTGAAATCAAATCGTGCTACTAATGCGAAGGTCGCCGGTTCGAATCCGGCCAAGCACACATGGGTTTTTTCAACACTAATGTGCGCTTGCCATCTCCAGGGAAAGATGAATGAATATACATTAACACTCGTCTACCGGAGGGAGGAGGGGGTGGTTACCACCCCCACACACCTTTCAGGTTTTTTTCCCCGGCTTGCTAAAACCCCCTTTTTTGGTGCCAAATTAGTTAATGTTATTGTCAATTGACATTTTCCGCTCCTTTTCATCCAAAAACAAACATCAACCGGGGTATAGGTAAGATACGGGGTGATCCCAAAGTGATGGATGGGGTGGCAACCACCCACCTCGGAAGAGAAGTACCAACATGCCTAGCACAACACAGGAATATCACAAACTTTTGGTACCAATAGATAGCTATGGTCCTCCTCTTTCCATTGATACCAAAATGAGTACCATCACGCCTAGCATTACGTCACAATGACGTCATAAAGCTCGCATGTCAGCAAAACTGTCGGAAAAAAGTTAGAAATATCTGATTTTCATTTGGTTTTTAGCTCTACTTGATGGGAAATGAATAGTTTTATGTAATGAGAGCATTTTAGTGCTATTATAATGTTTTTGAGTCGCTAAATGTACGAAATATCAATTTTTCACCATATATTCAGTATTTTTTCAACATATGACGTCATAGTGACGTCATCATGGGGATATTGGTACTTATGTTGATACCAATGGAAAGAAGAAGCAAAGAAGGGTATTTGCAGCATGCCCTCTCTAGCGAGTCTATATTGTTATCATTGAATGCCACCGCCAATGCCCAACTTGTCAATCTGGTGTCTTGATTTTTATGATTAAAAAATAAAGAATGCGAGGCAGATGGAAGCTCTTCGAGGACCGGCGACAGCGCTCACTCCAATTTAATCATAGTCCAGGCTACAGATTCATAAATAACTAATATCAACTTTGTTTTATTAGATATATGTTTTTCAACGGTATCTAGACCAGTTTTTTTATGCTGATTCTCAGAGGCGGACTGGGTAGGCAATCCGGCCGTGGAAAAATTGACTCGACCGGCCCATGAGCATATGAAAATCATAGGACCTACGTAATATAAAACGAAACAATCAAAAAACAAACAACAACAACAAACATTCATTTGTTGATCAAACATTCCCAAGCTTAAAGGTAGATGCTCCAACGAGGGCACTGCCATCTTGGAGGTAACACGCATGTAAGGCTGTTAATTAAGACCCCAATTTTGGTATCGATGTCACCCAAAGTTCCCATATTTTTTTTTAAAATGTTACCAATGTCACCAAGAAACTCGATATTTTGGGGACAAAATTTTGAAAATCTCCACCCAAAGTCCTCTTTTTTTTTTAAAGATTTGTTTTTCGAAAAATTCACCAGAAGACCCCATTTTTTGGGGGAAAATTTAGCAAGATATTACCCGAAACCCTATTTTTGAATTTGAGCAATTTAGCTGTCTCTCACGCAAAGATTCCTATTTTTGCACATCCTCTGTTACCTAATGCCCCTGGGTTTGGAAACACCAGCCTTATATCCATATCCATTTCATATGTGGGCCCCTTTTTCTATATCTGTATGTGGTCCCCTCCCAATTTTAACTCTGGTCTATTTGAGCCATTTTTGTATATAAAAAAAAAAAAAAAAAAAAAAAAAAAAAAAAAAAAAAAAAAAAAAAAAAAAAAAAAAAAAAAAAAAAAAAAAAAAAAAAAAAAAAAAAAAAAAAAAAAAAAAAAAAAAAAAAAAAAAAAAAAAAAAAAAAAAAAAAAAAAAAAAAAAAAAAAAAAAAAAAAAAAAAAAAACTTTGGTATCAAAATAAGTACTAACATTCCCATTATGACGTCATAAGTTGAGGAAAGTATGGAAATACTGGACGTGGGGTGGAAAACTGATATTCCCCAATTTTCCTGACTCAAAAAATATTATAGCACTAAAATGCTCTGTGAGTATATAAAACTAGTCATTTTTCCATCAAGGAGAGCCAAAAAACCCATGAAAACGGATATTTTCCCTATTTTACAATGTGTCTAAAATTTATGACGGCATTCTGATGCAATGGTAGGCATGTTGGTACTCATTTTGATATCAATGGAAAGAGGAGGACCATAGCTATCCATTGAATCAAGTGTCTGTGATATTCCGGTGTCTTACGAGGCATTTTGGCACTTCTCTCCTGAAGGTGGTGGTTGCCACCCCCTATCCTTTACTTTGGGATCACCCTGTACCTTACCTATACTCCGATAGATGTTTCTTTTTGCATGAAAATGGAGCGTAAAATCTCAAAAAATCACAATTACATTAAATAATTTGGTACCAGAAAAGCAGTTTTAGCAGGTTAGAAAAAGGAAAGGACACCGCTCCATTTTATTCTCAATTTTTAGTCAAATCCGGAGTCAAATCGCTCTAGCCTTTTGGATGTTACAAGAAAAAAATGTGTATCAAAATGGTCCATAGATAAACAGGGCGTCTCAATAAAAGTGTAACACTCGGAAATTGCTTGTTTTAGGCATGAAATCGTGTCGTAATTTATACAAATTTGATGTCAAATTCAAGATAAAGGACCTATCTTTCAAGTACAATTTACCCCATCACGATAGCTTTTGTCAATCTGGAGATATACGCAATTGTTTGCAGGTAAGCGAAATCCACTCTGTGCCAC
Source organism: Ophioderma brevispina (assembly GCA_023653785.1). Taxonomy (NCBI): domain Eukaryota; kingdom Metazoa; phylum Echinodermata; class Ophiuroidea; order Amphilepidida; family Ophiodermatidae; genus Ophioderma; species Ophioderma brevispina. The sequence continues at coordinate 3,591 of JAMKCH010014116.1, forward strand.
TTTTCAATAAAGCGATAGAAACACGTTTCTGAATAACATTTTCAAACAATAGCAATGAAACATGTGTAAGATGTGTGAAAACTGTTATGTAATAGTTGATTTGCACCCATCAATAAGCACTGGTGTTAGTGCATTGTTCTTATCAATTATGTAACTATCCTATCATGCAGAAAGTGCATTCATCATGATCTTTAGCAATCTTGTCAGATGGATGTTGGTGCCTGAAAAAGAAACATGGCAGCAGGAAATGGGCAACAGTTTCAGTTTACTCTCGATGAGAGAGTGTTCATGGTGTTGCAGTATCATGAAACGCGAAACGCTGCAGAAGTCATCAGACAATTCCAGTTGCAGTTTCCGGGTATAGAAATTACCTGTTCGTCAAACGGTGACAAGGAACTACCAGAAGTATGTTAACTATGCCACCAGTCACAACTTGAACTCTGGTAATTCGGGAAGACCAAAAACTGGAAGAACACAGCTGAATATCGACAAAGTACGGCGTGCTCTCCAAGCAGATCCCACCATCTCCGCCAGACACAACCCTCTAGCCGACATCCGCAGATCATCATTCAATAGAATCACCCGCTTAGATTTGCCGTGGCATCCGTACGTCATGGAACACAGGCGTTCCTTAGAGGACGGAGATGACCAACGCAGGCTTCAATACTGTCACTGGCTAGTTAACCAGCAACCACGGTTCTTGTCAGATGTCTTGATTGGGGACGAAGCCACTTTTCCGATGAATGCCATGGTGAACTCTCGAAATGTGCGACGTTACGCCCCCAGAGGCAACCCTCCCGATGACTGGACTTATTACAGACCAGGAAGCAGAGAGAAACTCCTTGTTTGGATTGGCATGATGGGCAACGGGACGGCCCGCTTTTCCTCAGAGAAAACATGAACGGACAAAGGTACCTTGATATGGTTAATGACTTAGCGGTGCCTCATCTTCTTCTGGCGGTATCAGCTGAACGCTGATGGCTCCATTAGGAGAGTGTGGTGGGTCCAAGATGGTGCACCATGTCATCGTGCAAGAGCTATACACGACAGGCTCCAGGAACTTTTTCCGCACCGAGTGGTTGGGATCGGTCACGACGTTGAGTTTCCCCCGAGGTCTTCAGACCTGACGCCGTTAGACTTTTATTTATGGGGATATTTGAAGAGCAAAGTCTACAGAACACCACCCGCGAGTATCCCAGAGCTGCAAAGAAGGATCACAGACGAGGTCACGCAACTCAGCCGCAGCAGAGTGCCAGGGAGGGCTGCCGAGGCAATGCGTTCACGAGCCGCACGCTGCATTCAGCGAGGAGGTGGTCATGTCGAAGGAAGAGGAGATTGAGCAGATGATAAGAACTTTTATTTCTCATCCCATCCCAGATTATGGACTTTATTTTCAAGAACAAGAAGAAAGACTTAGATCATGGACTTAATTTGTGCACAAATCGAAACAAATATTTGAAACTCATATGGCTATACCAGTATTGGTTCAAGTGAACATTTTTGCAGATATTGACTCATGCGTTGCATATAGCATGTGAATTTTGTTGGCATTACATTCTCTTTTTGAGTGCAAGTAATGTGGCACTGAAACGTTCAATTTATCAACTCCAATGTATAGAAATTGTGCAATATTTTTATTTATGACTTTGAAATATTAGTAAGAGATTCTTTAAATTAAGTTATTAAAGATTTTATCATGGAAAATGTCTTTACGGATGCTGTTATTTTACACAATGCTATTGTTTGAAAATGTTATTCAGAAACGTGTGTTTCTATCGCTATATTGAAAAGTGGCACAGAGTGGATTTCGCTTACCTGCAAACAATTGCGTATATCTTCAGATTGACAAACGCTATCGTGATGGGGTAAATTGTACTGGAAAGATAGGTATAAATAGGTATAAATAGGTATAAATTACGACACGATTTCATGCCTAAAACAAGCAATTTCCGAGTGTTACACTTTTATTGAGACGCCCTGTAGATGATTTCATCAAACTTATCTTTTAGAGGCTACTTTAATGTATATAATATAATATGCAATGTTTGTTTTTCGTGTTTCGCCGTATTTTTTTTTCTAAAAGCAGGGTCCGGATTTTTTTGTCTACCGGGCCCGGGCCAACTCTCCGGTGGCGGCCCTGATTAACATATATTAGTGGCAATAACGGTACAGACTTCAGAGTATAAAGAACATGACAAATGAAATACTTCTACAAACTTTTTTTCAACAAACTAATTGAAGAATTGGTGATTATGGTATAGTCAAGAAAATTCAATTCAGGAGACAATATCATGTAAGGATAGTCACCTAAAATGCACAATTTCAAAGTTTGAGATGAATTGGATTTTTCGTTTTGATGCAGTAAACATTTATGTGTAGTGTAACAGTGCCATAGGATACTGTGTATAACAAAATTTCCGGATCCGGAATTTTATAACTAAGTTGTGATTTTCTATATGAAGGACTTTGATTTGAGTTTAGCTATTTCACACAGTGATTAGTATATGGACAAGCATTGTGTACATGCAAAAAACACGATTTGTTTAAAAATTGAGTGCACCCTCCTCGGGAAATCTCTGAGTCAGCCTTTAAAAGAGGCGCATGACAGAGAGATGGCTGAACTCTCACATTGGAATTGTTTGAGAGTTCCTGGGCCACAAGACTTCAGGGCCGTACGCAGGATTTTTTTGGGGGAGTGCGGGACATTGAAAATGTGGACTTTTTTTCCGAAAAATTGGACTTTTTTGGTTAAAGTGGACCTAATCCACCTAAAATGGAGCTCCTTTGGACTTTTTAAACATTTTAACACCAAAAGGTGGACTTTCTTGTCAAAATTTCTCTATATTTTGGACCTTTTTATGAAAAAAAAATCAGCAAAAAGTGGACCTTTTGCCCCTTTTGTGGAATTGGGGGGGGGGTGCGACCGCACCCGCGTACGAGCCTGCAAGACGTGTATGATGGTACTGATATTTGTTGAAGTTAAAATACTTTTTCTTAGAGGGGATTTCGTTACAGGAACCTCCTTGTTTGGGCTATCTTTCTGTAACACTGCTTCGTCATTTTTAGATAATAGTTCAACCCAAGTGGTTTTCCTTACTCTTATATTACGCGATACGGGTACAGTGTACACGTTTCTTTTTTCCTAAGGATTCAAACTTTCCACTAATGAAAAGTATTGATAGAGGGGATTGCGTTTTTGAAGGCAAACTTGCTAGATAGAATAGATATAGCTCCAACTGTCTACCCCTATGGGCTGCTACCGGCCCAAAGCTGGTAACTTTCTAAAATATATCGCTATAGCGAAAGTCCAGCAAAATCGCAAAGGCTTGAGACTCCTATTTATTCCCATATTGGGGGTTTCAGCTTCGGCCCAACACTTTATTTACTTTACCACGGCCCTCTTGAGAAGCAGTTGAAATAGCTTCAAAATATTATAAATACTTTTACCACATACAATCGTTTTGCTTTTTTTTTTCTATTTACCTTTTTTCTTTCATTCTTTTCTTTCCTTAGTTCTCCTTTTACTTGACCGGCCCAAACTGGCCAATTCCAAGCGGCCCATGTGGAAAATTCCACAGCAGGTCTACCTCAGTCCGCCTATCTGTTCTGAATCCGAATGGATGCAAGGCGGAAACCTTGAGCATTTTGTATAGACCACGCAAAAAAAAACAAAATAGCCACCAAACACCAAACATCACTGTGGGTCAATCGATGTAATTTTTCAGCTGTCTGTGAACATTCATTTGATCAATTAACATGTGATTTTAACCCGTAAAGAATGAATTTAATATGGCCGCCAATACAATAAAGGCTGATCGAGAGTACTTTTGACTGCAGTTTGGTAATTGGGATCGATCTAGCCTGTGTTGAAAATCAGAAATTAATTAAATCATAAGAAATATTTTTCAAAAAAATGTAATATTAATTCCTTCATTATAGAAGTCCAAAATGGCTCCAATCTTCTAAGACAGCTATAATTGATTAAATGTGTTCTAAACCTAGTCGTAATGTTTGTGTAAGTCAATCAGATCGTTACATAGGTGATGTTTTTTAGGTAATGGGAGGTATTTATAATTGTAAAGATGCCAGCCAATTGGATTACGCATCTGTCTTAGCGTTTGGTGGCCATTTTAATTTTTGGTTTCTTCAAAATGATCAAGGTTTTTGGTCTGGCATCAATCGGAGTCAGATTCAGCAGGAAAAAAACCAGGTCTAGGCAAAACTTGAAAAAACATTATATATATAATATAACAAGGACACATGGTCTGTAAAATGGAACTATTCACATCAACGGGAGGAAAGGGCCAACAATTAATGATACGGTTTATATTTGCTCCTTGTCAGGTCAGGCAATACCACATATATCAGAACTCTCAGTAACTTGTGCAAAAGGCGCGAGGACAAAATAAGGTACGTAAGTATGGATTCCCTGCTTTCACCCATCTGTTGTCGTGATTTCATAATAACAAATGGGAACGCCCTTCACACCCGTTTTTTTAATGGAAATCTAATATGTGCACCAACAGGTGTATGCATTGTTCCCGCCATATTGCAAAGGTAGAAAAGCAACTTCTGTTGTGACAATTGGCAACCATTTCAACTGTGCGGCAGCCGCTATCCATGTGTAGAGGCAGTTGTCGCGACCAAAGGTCTCCAAAAAACCTCACGTTGCTTGATATTTTTTGTTAGGGTTAGTGTCAAAGCAAATTTAGTGTACAGAAGCACCACCTATAGAGGCATAAATAATGTGGTTGAATTGAAGTTTAAGCATTAATGCGGGACAGTGAAACATGATTCGGGATTGCTTTTGGAACAAAAACGACTAGGGCAGATTATGTGTTGCGCACAAACTGGCCATGGGTTCATGTTGAAGACATTTAAGATAATAAACAATTCCCATTTCTGGTGCAAAAGACAGTAGCTCAACAAGTCTTTTGAAAATTAAAAATGTGTCGGCATCTGTGACGGCACGTATTGCTTGTTGGGTCTTTAGTTAGAGAACCCTCACGTAACAGTTAAAAGTGGAGTTTCTAACCTGACCCATCTGACACACCGTTTTTTTCTGACACACTTATGAATTCGGGAAACCCTTCACGGCATAAAGCACAGGTTTATTCGTTAAGGTTTCCGAAATTCATAGTGTGTCATAAAAAAGTGTGTTAGGATGGGTCGGTACGGAAACTCCCGTAAATAGTTGTATAGTTAGTAAAAGGTCTTGCTGTGTCTGAGAAATAACATGTCCTCGGTTTCGTTTTAGGACCCCCTGTAGGCCATATAGGAAACTTTCACACGATGTGATGAGCCCAACAAACCAGGTGAAACCAAGTACATCGGAAAGTGTGTTATACAAAAATGGCTACACTAGAAAACTAGTAAAACCCTCAGGAAAATTGTAGAAGAGATTGCCAACACTCTAAAAATGTGCCGTTTCACGGGTGAGAAAATTCAGTTTCAGCCCATCCATGGAGGGAATTCTCTCCCGGTTACATTTAACTTAACAGTATTTGAAAAAGAAAAAGGTCCACTCATATAGGCACTAACCCTGGTTAAACACAGGATCTAAAGTTAGTCTCCCTTTCAGATATACCAGGCGCTATATGTTTCCATGTGAAGGAATAATCATCACATGAAAAATCGGACCATGATCGAGTCCCTCCACATATAAGGAAACTTAAAAGGACTTGACCAAACTGCAAAGGCCCGACAGAGCAATAAATTGGTTTATAGAAGATTAAACGCTTCCATAATATAAAAATCAACAGGAATCCAACAAAAAGAACCCACCTACTACAAGCTTCAGGATTTGTGGGCAAGAGGGTTTGAATATCCATACTTAGAGTGGGAGTTCGATAGGACACTTATAAATGTTCATTGTTTTGGTACTTATTCTGTGAATCTAACCAAGATCATCATTCTAAGAAAGCAATCATTCCCACATTTCACTCATTGCAAGAGGGAATAGCATTAATGAACTGGGCCGCCATACAAGTAATTTTGATTCTCAATTACTTGAATCCAAAATAAAATCATTTATGATACCTTTGGCCTGCTATACTTAATATTTCCAAAGTCACACATTCACCAAATCTTAGTAAAAATATTTCGAAGTCATATGGCACATCCATTACCAAAGCTCTATTTATGCACATGTGGAACAATAGTTCTTTAAAACAACACACACTCATACAGTTTTTTACTGAGGTGAAGACTCTAGGGGCAATGGCACTTTGCCAATGATAGTTGACTTCACAAAAAAATTCAAAATTATTTTGAAAGTCGATCTCTCTTTTACATTCAGAGATATTTTTTCCTACCCGACACATTTTTATCAGTGATTTAAAATCACAACTGTATAGGATTCAATTTGTGTAAAAGGTGACACTAATTGTTCCTTCAGACCTGTAGAATGGACTAACTTCACAGATGTCCAATTCTTGACCCTTATGCACCACCAAAAATTAACATTGATGCATCAGCAGAAACCGATTTCACACTGACATTTAAATTGGCACCTGTATTGCTTGCCCAATGGAACGGTGGCGTTGAACAAGCAATACAACTCAAGCACCACAACACCATAGTGTGCGATATCTACCTGAAAAGCAACAATTTTAAAATTCATCCCAATTTCATAATTAAAAGAAATACCCAAATTTCCACAAAAAGCATGCAATTCTGAATGCCAACACAATTTAGTGTTCAAATCAGGCATTTCATTAATTACAAGAAAAATAAAATACATCTCACATTCACCGCACATGCACCAATTCACAGGGACATGTAATTCTGAATACCTACACCATTAGCAGTGTGAAACCGGGCATCTCGGTAATTACATAAAACAAATCTCTACTGCCTAGTACAAAACTTCATTGCGCACCACAGTAATTGACAAAATAAATCTTCAAAATATAAAATTCAATTATCGCATTGTGCATCGACCACAGGCAAGTACAATAAAATGCACAACTCTACCCTCCCTACAAATGGCACAGCTCCTTTAAAAAAAACCGGCATCCCCCGTCTACCACCTTACCCCGGCCCTAATTAATCAAATAATTTAGCACACTACCCCTGGGTTTTGGGGACATTCCACCTATCACCGTGCTGGCAAATGCTACACAACGTCTCAAAATCAACTTCAATTACTAAGGGACATCCGCGTTATCTCCATTTACATCCGCCGGACCTATACATAACCTCCTTCACCACCTCGAGCTTAATATAAACTACCTAACACTCCATAACACAAAACTGCTTTCAAATAGCACTATCTTCAGTCTCGACTAGCGCCACACTAAAAACGTCATGCACAAGGTCAAAGCACATTTCATGCAATTATTGATCATAAACTGACTCATAAACTCAGCTCAAACAAACACCACTCGCACACCATTTACATCAACACAATTCACCCCCCCCTTTAACCTGCCCATTCCCACCTACATCTCATTGTTTACAAAGTAACTCAACCTCACACCATAACTCGCCTAACCATCCTCTTAAATTTATATGCTCCACCGCTGTAACTTGAAATCAAGCTACAGTCTAAACTAATCATCAATTTATTCAAAAAGTCACATCTGTAATTGTGCTTCAAATGGCATGCCATACTCACTTCTTAATTTTACTAAACAATCTCAATCAAAATAAATCAGCCGGGAAATCAGCAATTATCTTACTTTTCGTACCAGTTTTAAGCTTCTGAATGACTATTAAAATTCAATGTTTCAATCAAACTGTGCTGCTTGCTGAACATTAGAACTTACACCTGTTTTCTCAAAACAAGTTCCTGAACTCAATGAAATCTCGTCCCAAATTTTTAATCAATTCCTTTAACCTCAAAACTCTAATTATAAAGCTAATTTTTATTAGATTCCAAATCAGTATACACTTAAACCACTTTTAAATCAAGCTCTCAATTTCTAGTATCTTCTCACTCCATAATTAATTGGCCCGATTATTTTAAATAATAAAGCAAGCAACACAATACCAATTTACAATACAATCAAACTAGGTTGAAATCAACTCATGACATTACCAATCAAAATGGATCATAACTATATACATGTGCAAGCAAAGAGGTTCTATATAGATAGAGAGGCAAAACGTTACGTCATCTTTAGAAATTCATCGTCTCGCATGTTTTGCCGACCACAAAGAAAACATAGAGTACCAACAATAGAAAGCAATGGCAAAAAAAAAAAAAAAAAAAAAAAAAAAAAAAAAAAAAAAAAAAAAAAAAAAAAAAAAAAAAAAAAAAAAAAAAAAAAAAAAAGACAAAATTTAACCACCCAATAGCACCCAACATCCAACAACTGATATTTTGCCGGATTGTTTGTATCGAATTGACATTATGTGTGTATACAAGCACCCAAACTAATAATTATTCCGTGCAATATTCAAAATGTCAGCGCCCAGCAAGGACGACTGGTTTTGAATGGGCTTCACCCCCTTGTGTGCAAGTCCTACCAAAAGTCCTAATCCCATTGTCGTGATGTGTCTTCTGTCTTCCGTCCAAATGTCGAAGAGCTATATATCTTGAAGACGAGAATTTAATCGCGAAGTTAATGCTCACTCGCTTATCAAAATTTTAGGCTGACCAGCTTTTTCAATCAACCGAATAAAATTGAAAGTCCGAATTGTGCATATTTCAGCGTGACAGTCTGCGTCGTAATCTCGGAATTCAGGGCCCATTATTTCGATCTCACTTCTCGCTGTCGCTGTCTCGATCGTAATAAATTTAATGTCCATCTCACAGTCACAGAATTATATTTCGTAGTAATCCAATTCTGCACAGATTATCACATGGAAAATCTAGCATGAGTCCATGAACGTCAATACCCATCACAAGATTCGCTGAAGAGCTCTCCATCGCTACCACTTTGAAATGCATAAAGTATCCAAGTTCATTCGTCCCCTCATTCCTTCATCAGTCTGGTGCAAAATTCATCAAATCTCAAAGTCCGCTTTGGCAATTTTAGATCGAAGCTTGTATATCCCAAAATCGTCCATGTCGTCGTGGGTCTGTCTGCAGCTGCCCAAGTCGAAAGTCTGTCTGAAGCTCGCCCAAACTTTTCCGTAAAACCATGCCATCCTCCAGACCACCTGACCACTTTCAGCCAATCAGCGCGCGCTGAGTCAGGTGGAGTCGGCTCACCTGAAAGGGGTGCCACATCCTGTCGAAGAGTGCGACACACGTGTTGAAGAACATTAGGGAATGTTGTAAACAACTAAAACCAGATCTCTTACATGGAAAAATTTTTAACATGTGAGAATGAAGCCTATTACACAGGAGGGGAAATCCCGTTACACTACGATAGGATGTCCACAGAAACAACATCATCAAGAAGCCGACAAAAATCCTCGCCTTCCTACTGAGAAGCCTGTGGTTCGCATCAGAGTGTTAAAACCTCCGACTATCAAACTCTCCTCTGCACCATTCTTGAATCAGTAGCATGGGATCACTTTATTAAATTCATTAGCTGGAGAAGGTACAGGGAAGAGCAGCCAGACTCTGCATGAACGACCAATGACAGAAAAGCAGCATAACTATAATGCTGTCAAATTGCTTGGACATGAGATAGACTTAAGAGAGAGAGACTTAAATGAGACTCCAAAGGATGTAAGAGATCCAGCATAACCTCTTGGAAATAGACAAGGACCTTTACAGGATCAGTAGAAGCTACAGTACGAAACTAACCTCAACATCCACAGATTTTCCTTTTTCACCCCCAAAACTTGAATTAACTTTTAGAAGATGATGCGTCCTCACCAAGCTTAGATGTATTCAAAGAGCAACTCAACTACTCAAATTATCACTTTGTCTCATAGTGCGTGAGCAACATGTCATGAAATTGAGTGGTGTGCATTTTGTGGTGAAAGTAAGCCACGTGTCTAGATAACTTCAGGAGGTCAAAAAGAAATAGCAACCCTGTAGGAGGATACTTAATAGGCTATTTCAAAAATGACCTCCATTTAAAAAAATAATATTTAAAAACGCTTAAAATAGGCTAGAATGAACAGATTTTTGTGATGAAAGCACACAATACATAAGGTCCCATCAAAGCAAGAAAATGATATGTTGTTACACTGGAATCCTTTCGCGAACATTTGAGAATGACATTATTGCCCACCCGCATGTTGGTATGACAACACTAGTAGGGGGACATTATGGCCTCATTTGTCTCTGAAGTAAACTATATTTCTAAATTTGAAGAGACATTTCCAGAAAGAGGCACCCTGATTTTTTTTCGAACCCGAGTTTTCTGCATATTTGGAATGCTTACCAATTATATAGATACACCTGAAGTGAATAAGCCGGATATGCCGTCTTATGTAATACGATGATGATTTAGTATTTTTCTGTCGTGCACGACAGAAAATCAAAGCATGTTTTCCTGTAGGGACGATTAGGAGAGCAGGCAAGTTCAAAACAAGGTTTGCGGTTTTCTGTTGTACTCGTTTGTCCAAAAAACCTTCGGAACGTTCTTGGTAGGTGGTCTACAATCGATCCAGTGCAATTTGAGAGAAATTCGTATCCTCAACAAAAATTCCTCCTCGCACTTTAATGGAATTTGCAAAACAGGCATAGGTTTCCTTATTATGTTACATGGTAATTTTGCATGACGGACTTTATGGGGATGGCGCCACATAATAGAAAAGCAAAATAAATATATAAATAAATATACAAACCTTTATTGCCATATCAAGTCATACTATTGTACTCATTTGTTTATTGGATTAACAGGGGATGGGTGTTTTGGTGAAATGGTCGCTTTTCCCTGATACGATCGTGTTTTATATTCAAACTAATCAACAGTGGCTAAAACCTCATCCAATGCTATTTTATAATTGCAGAACTGACCACATTTGATAAGCACATGTAAGTTCCATGATTAAAATATTAAGATTCATTATTATTATTTCGAAATAGCAATATGAATAGTGAATGTCAACTAATAGTCACAGAAGTCAAAAAGTAAGATAATGCAGGTCAATATATCAAAATTTTCAGGGGTAGGTATTGGTATTCTAATTTGTCTTCAAGGACAAATTAGTTCCATATCTTACTTTTTGACTTCTGTGACTATTAGTTGACATTCACTATTCATATTGCTATTTCGAAATAATAATAATGAATCTTAATATCGGATCGTGCAAGGTATGTGGTGGTGGAAAGTATCCTAAAATACAAAGAAAGAAAGATATGAATATTGTGATATTCAATTCAAATCTGATACATGGTATAGAACATATTGCCAAGATAGAGTGCACACAGGATACTGCAACGATCTAATGGATGATATGAACAGATGATGGCTGTAAAAGATAGACTAATAATCATATAATGCAGAAATTATGACGTCATACCTAATTTGCATGTACAATGGCAAACACACGCTCGAAAAAAATAGCACCATCATTTTTTGGTTCAATCATATGATATTGTAATTAAAAGAACGGAAAATAAACATTTCAAAATCCCACGGCAGCAGACTTCAAAGGGCACATGGCCTTGGTCTCAGGGAGTGCTCTATGTAGATGTTGGACGTGATTGGTGAAAGGAGTGATTCTATACCTTAGCCTTGAATATGTAGATCAATTTAAAAAAAAAAATCTGGTGAAAGCTGATTAAACAGGGCATATAACACAGCAATTAATCTTGCAAAATCCATGAAGCTTTCTTCATAAAAAAAATCCTCATTTGGTTGTACTTTTTTTAGATTCACCATATCGAAGTTCGAACGAACGAACGAAATTCTAGAATGACTTGGAATTGGAGGCTGAAATTTCGTGAGCTGAGAATTACGAGGTTCTAACTGACATTTCGGGTTTTTTTTCTGAAAAAAATGATATTATTGGAATTTACATTTGCTAAGCTTTGAAATGATATACGGTATACATTATTTAGGTTTTTAAAAGGTGAAGTTCTTTAAAGGTCCCACTTGCGGTAAAATTTCTTTTGTTTTATACTGTTTTTTTGTGAACTTAAAACGGCCATATCTCAAAATGATCAAAATGTCAATTAGAATATTGGAATTCTCAGCTCACGATTTCAGGACGATGATGGAAATAAAGACCATTTCATATAGGATATATATATAAACTAAAATCTGGTGTCCGTGTCTGGCAATCTGAAAGCACGCCTTTTATTAAAGTGAATTGTTCAATGTACAACAACCAAAAGGCAAGGCTTTCGTTTTCTTCTCTGGTTGACTTTAAGTTTGCTTTGTCGGCGGCCTTTATCTTGTGGTTGCTCTATGAGCTACAATATTCATATCCACCAAAGACAAAGTTCACTGAGCTGATGCACTAACACCAAGTTGACCTTATGTGTTCTGGGTACCAAAAAAAAAAAAAAAAAAAAAAAAAAAAAAAAAAAAAAAAAAAAAAAAAAAAAAAAAAAAAAAAAAAAAAAAAAAAAAAAAAAAAAAAAAAAAAAAAAAAAAAAAAAAAAAAAAAAAAAAAAAATCCTTCAAAAATACTATTAGTTCGCCATTTTGGTTTGATTTATTCACCCTGCCTGAAACGGGCTGAATTGGTTTCTATTTCAAAAGGTAAGCATCTATTGATTACCTTATTTGAATCAGTGGTGAAAAACTTTAACAGGTAAGACATTATAGTAAGTTACTATCCCTAATGTGTGCTCATGATCACCATGGTCACGGATAGTATCGGTCACTACTAAGTTCCAACGTCTTGTGTGGAATGGCATTAACGGTTGTACTGGTTGTGTACGTATGACCTGCTCTTATCTTTTTTGATATGTACAGTAATCCTACTAAGTATTCTCTAGTTCCATGGTATTGAATTTTGGACAGAGTTGAACCATTGACCTAGTAGATAGGAGGACCCACAACACTCTAGTTTCAAAGACCTATCACGTTGCCGCCTTTTGTTCTTAAATCCCACCATGATACGATAATCACCCTCTCAGCAGGAGGGCTGACTGACCATCGCTCTTCGGGGCATATACTGGGAAAGTTCAGCCCGCCTCAAATTGCATGATGTTAAATTGCATGATAGCATTGAGGAATTTGAAAGATCAGGAAAAATTTTGTTCTGAAATTAATGGAAAACGTCCCAATAGCATGGCATTTCATCATTTAAACTATTGCTTATTAACCCTTGTCTACCTGAGCAATTTTTTGTAACAATAAACCGGTACCACCCCTTTGAATTTTCTTTATTGAACATTCAATTCTTATAAATTTGGTACCTACAATATAGCTTAGAGTTTATTCTTTCCATTGGTATCACAATATGTAGAAACCAATGATGACGTCACTATGACGTCATAAGGTAATAAAGTATGAAAATACTGCATATAGGAAGAAACATTGATATTTTGCAAATTTACTGGCTCAAAAAATAATATTGTAACACTTAAAGATTTTCCATCATGTAGAGACATTATGACGTCATTATGACATAATGTTTAGTATTGTAACTCTCATTTTGGTATCAAAGGAAAGAGGAGGACCTGCTATCTATTGCAACTAAAATCAAATGTCTTTGATATTCCTGTGTCGTACTAGACGTGTTGGTATTTCACTCCCGAAAGGGGGGGGGGGGGGGGTGATTGCCACAGCCGATCCATCACTTTGGGATCACCCTTTCCTATACTCCGGTATTTTTTTTTTTTTTTGATGGGGAGGGGGGGACATGAAATGGAGCATAAAAATTACATGAACTCAGTTGACACCGGAAAATGGGGTTTTAGTAGGGCGAAAAGAATAGAAGAGAGCGGTAACAACCCCCCCCCCCCTTCGGAAGACGAAGGTTAATTAATTTATAATTTATAAATTTAATTAGGTATAAATTATGAATTATCACACTCATATTTCAGATGAAACTGACACTGGAATTAAATCAGTTCGACATGGTGTCGGCTATCAAACAGCCACAACGGTAAACAAATTCAACATAACCGGAAGTTAAAATATTACAATTTAGTGGGTTTTCGATGTAGAATTACACGTATGGACACGCTTGGCACCAGTTCAGAAATTATACTTTGTTACAAGGTACATTGAACTTTCGTAACACCGTTTCTCATGAGTCGGATGGCGTCACAATGACATCATCAAGTCCGCAAGTCGGTAAAATAGGCATTTTTGCATAGAAAAAAATCCAATTTTGCGTTAAAAAGCTAGGAACTCGGATGTTCATGGCGGTTTTCAGCTCTATATGATGGTTAAATGACTAGTTTTACACATAGAGTTTTTAAGGAGCCACCAGCGTGCATAATATGTTTCAATATTCAACCATAAAATATCCTTGGTTGGCAACCACAACCCCCCCCCCTTACCCTTCCTTACGACTTGACGGCATACCCTGGTGAAGGCGCTACCTTCACATTTTTTTTTTTTTTCGATAAATGACCAGAAAGGATGAGAAATGTTACCTAGAAGCGTTAACGGAAACTTTTTGCATTTTAGCGCACGCGGAGCAAAGTCGGTAGGGTGTGGGGTGGTACAACCCCCCCAGACTTTGTTTCAAGGCAGTCTGAATCTGAATTATATATCATCGCAAGAACTACCCACCTACCCGCAACGCAAGCAGTTATTTTTACCAAACCAGTTTCCATACTTAAAGCCACAATCATGTCATTTTTTCCCAAATTCAAATGTACACATTTTTGGTCTCTACATTGCTAGTGTAAGGTCAATCCAACAACTATATATTTTTTTTACTTTGGGCTCTTTGTGAAACGGCTACTAAAATATTTTAAAGCTGTCTTGAAGATGCCATTTACGACTGTTTCTAGACCTGAAAAAGTTTTTTTTAGTAAACAAAGCATAGAAATCATAATTTCTGAAAAATACGGCGTGTTACTCTAGCCACTTCTACACAATTACCATACAAACTGTGCAAACAAAAGAACTTTGGATGAAAATTAGGGGGCGCGATTTGCTTACATTCCGAAGAAATCGCTGATAGTTCTATTGCTATTATCCGGATTCCAACCCAGGTTCGGCGCTCGCGTTGAGCGATTCGTATTAATGTGCGACTGTAGTAAAAATGAGCCTTCGATTTTTTTTGCCCTGCCTCAAACGTCCTAGCCGATGATAGCCCTATCCTTGGTACTACGAAACAGAACTGTATGGCAATTGTAATTAAGTGTTATCAATACTACAAGAAATTGTATACGGCAAGTGTATTACAATAGTCTGGCAGCAGGGCATAGGAATAATTTTGCTGTATGGGAGCATGAAGTTATTCAGGAATATTTTCTGCAAGAAATTAACTGTTTGAGCGGCTTGCCTCGAAGCCCTAGCGGGTGTGGTCCAGTGGTCCGCCTTATGCCCCTGTGGGGTCCATGGACAAGCCCGTGGGGGGGGGGGTCCAGGGGGCGGAGCCCCCGGAAGCTCTTGGGTTTTAGCTATATTTGAGGGCAAAAATCAGCATCCTCACACCCCATTTCTTTCAATTTTGCAGCATGTGAAAAGGTTACAAAAACATTTTAGCAATGTTATGTAGTTAAGCTGAGTACAAAAATCATTAAACATAAAGAAACAACATAAATGATAGCTTTTTGGGTCAAAATTCTGGCAAAATAACAACACCACTTATTGAAAATACAACCGCGACAACGTTTCTAAGTTTTAAGTTAACATGTTAAGTAAACTATCACAGAATGCTGGCTGTATTAACAGAATGCTGGCTGGTTTCATCACACACAGAGATACACATCACACTGCATTGTACATGTTGCAGATCGCATTTACCTTAGATCGCCTCATAAAACCGGGGTCCTGTAGGCTGCTGATCGAAAATCGACATTTTGTTTACACAAATATAAAACAAACATGGAAGCATAATTTATTCTTTCTTTTTGGCAAAATATTATAATAAAACACGTACCTTAGCTGCTCATTTTTCTTCTGGACGATGCTGGGATCAGTTGTTTTGCTGTGTGTGTGTATACTTATCGGAGTCTCGTCTATGAAAGCTTAAGATAGAGTTTAGCTGTCAGCGGGACAGAGACTAGGTTTGATCAGGTTTAAACACCAATCAGCACGTTGGTTTTGCAAGTCTAGTAATAGCTCGACCAAAAATGCACCATTTTTTTGTTTAATAACATTTTAGCAAATAAAATACAAATTGTAATTCATAAATTAAATTATTTAAGGGTTATATGGAAAAATATTAACTTGACTTACCATTTTTGTCAAATTGATAATATCCACCGTGGTTTATTATTTATGACATTAACATCAACTGTTCCGCTATAAATTGCTCCACACGGGAGCAGAGGAGCCAGACACAACAATAATAAACTACAATTTCACTTTAAAACAGCAGAAAATGCAGGATAATTGACAATTACAATAATTTTGATGTTATTTTTGTAGAAATCAGAAATATTAATTTTTTCTGAAAATTTTGTTCATTTTTTTTTTTTTTTTTACTGCGTAATTTTTTTCTGCCGGCCGTGATTTTTTCTGGGAGCGGCGCTCCCGTGGATTTCGAAGCCCTGCTGGCATGTCTGAGCGACATCGGGGTAGCTTCGACTGGGACCATAATTTAACCCGCATGGCTCTGCCGGTCTATCACTTCTATCATCAGTGGCAATTCACCTCGAACCCTTTGGCACCCGGTGGCCTGCACTTTGAGTTATAACATATGTTGCAAATTTTCAGTATAATATAGGAAAATAAGAGCGTCTTGAACAGAACTACGGGGCAAAACGGTTCATTTGCCGACACAATTTTAAAATCAGGGAATTTGTTTGCAGATCAAGAACTTCGGTTTCCTCCTCCTGCATCTCAAAGGCTGACTCAGAGATTTTTCCAAGGAGGGCGCCCTCAACAGGACTTCTTCCCTGTTATGACGGCGTGATTAATTTACTGTTTTTTAATAGGTTCTGTCTGGCGTACTGCGGAATGTTGAAATATAATTAAACTGTAAACTAACTTTATACACCGTAAGTTTCTTACCTATAACCGTAGATGGCGCTATGCTTTATTTTTCTTTATTTTTTAAAATGTTTTTTTTTAAATTCACGATTGCCGATTGTTTACAACAATTAAAATCAGCATGTTGAATAAGCCCTGTTTAGAGCAAAGTGCAAAGTCCTATCCGAAACAAAATTTAGATTATTATACTTGAAAAAAGCGTTTGGTGTTAATTGAATTGTGCTCTACGAGTAATATAGCACATAGCGTAAATACTTTCCTGCAATTGGTTAGTTCATGTGGTAGCAGGAGAAATATAGTAGTAACGGTCTTCTGAAATTGCTTCCATAAAGTCCTGTTGTTAGAGAAAATCGATCCTGTTGCATACATAGGACGCATCCCGTAAAAACCGTTCTTTCACATTTGTAAACTTTAATGTGACATCTTTGAAGTATTATTATAGCTATATTCCCTTTTAAAATCCCTTTATTATTAAAATGCTTAATTCGCACACTTTGCTGAATCAATAAAACAAATTGACTACGAAAAAATACAAAATCATTGAATGTTGAAGACCTCCATTTTATGGAATTGGGACCCGAGAAAGGCATTGGGTTGTCCCTGCTCTGAAATAAATATTCTTATAAAGTCCAGGTCCGTGTGGCATCCTGTATTTATAAAGGCTTGAATGCTACTTCAGCAACCTATTTGTTAAGGATATGTGATGGTACTCATTATTATAATGTAATCTATCTTGTGTGTTTCTTGTTTCAGCGTTTAAATCATTTAACATGACTGAAGTTTATTGGGCGTTTATTTCGGTTCCTTTGCAATATTTTTGTGTACTGCAAGATGTGGCGCACTGGCGGCCACGAAGAAGCCAGCTGAGTATTTTCAAAGGAGTCACCAATTATCAACCTTTAACGTTGTACAAACTATTGTTCGTATCTAACAAACCTGACTATCCGAAATTCAATTATTGCCTCATGAAACTACATGGTACAGGCGGATTTCCAAAAAAGAGGGACTCGTTTTTCTTGTATTTAGTAAAAAATTCTGTAAAGAATTCATTGTAAATTAATATGTCCTTAGAAAGACCGGATTCTGATTGTCTAAATTAAAAAAATGCTTTGCTCGTGCCAAGTCCGAGTTATACTAATTTGACTATTAACACCCATTTTCCTGACTGCACACATCTGGTAACTTGCATTATTTTCTATTTACACCAAATCGTTGGTTGGGCGACTTTTCATTGTCAAAATGAAAGTTTTGACTTTTATATTTCAAAATTTTAAATAGGTCCTGATAATTTCAAATGATATCGATTTTGATCTCGCGAGGTTTCCTCTTGGTAGACGTCTCTTGTAAAGCTTTAATAACGCAGATAATCAACACTTTATTGCAATGTTTTGCAGTTCTTTACAAACAGACTATGCAGAAAGACGTTTCCGATGAAACTATAGTTAATGTTATACACTGCTTGATGAATATGAGAAAGATTACTTTATTATTGTGTGCTTTATGGTTCTTGAGTATCAGTATAATGATAAACTTCTTAATGTTTTTAGCAATACAATTGCAAACCATGGATCTGTCTTGTTCATGCTTTACTGATTGGTGTGATAGAAACTGCTAGCGAAATACCCAAATGTGTACATCAGACAATGGGTGATTTATTCAATGAGTATAACAACTTGAAGTTGTGGGCATTTGCAAATTAAAATTCTTGTTTAAATTTAGACCTCCAGAATTGCTCTTGCACTTACGTAGACTGAGGATTCCTTTTAGATTTTTTTACTAAACCAAATAACAAAAATATTACCTTCTTTTTGAATCCCTGGTAGTTACCTTTGATCTGGCCATAAATAAGTTTTTTATTGATTTTATTTTGACAATTTGAATTTTGTGATTAAAAATTACAGTGAGATTAAAAATACAATAATACATTGCTTAAAAGGGGAGGTTCGCATTAGCCCTGGTTTCCCGAAATGCTGAAAGTGTGTGTTTAAGGGGGGGGGGGACTTGTTCAGTTTGTTTTTTTTTGAGCGATCAAATTGTGTTTTCCTAAATTTCTGAATTCTCACAACTTTCAGGAGTCTTTTACTTTTTATTTGGTGAAAATTCGGACAGTTCGTTCAAATGTTATGGTTGATCGAATTGTACAGCATCGCACAGAAATACGATTTCTTATGTTTCGTATTGTTTTTCCAGCACTACATTTACTTTTTTTTGTTGTTTTCAAGCAAAGTAATATTTAAGAGAATGACAAAAATAAATTTATTTTTGGGTAAAAGTGACCATTTTCCAGATTTGTTTTTAATTTTAAAAAACAGTATTATTAATCGAATTGATAAATTTATAATTAAAAAATAAATTGCAATAACTAATTAATTTAATCATTGATTAATTAACAATTACACGCTTCTGAACTTTTATTGGCCTATATCTTTTTTTGCCATTTTCGTAGGTTGCAAACTTACTTGGTGCCCCCCCCCCCACTTATCTCAAAACAATCGGTTGACTATTGACTTCAAATTTGGCACAAAACTAGTTTAGCGTAACATACTATGATCATATGAGAGGATGTTGTATAAAACCTTTTGTTTTGAGTTACTTGAGTTGTGTATTCCACAGCATCAAAAATACGAGAAAATTTTGAAACGGTTTGCCATGACAAACGGATATATTTGGTCAACGCGCTCATAGGATCACAGATCCTGGCCATAGTAATTTGTTAAGAAACAAAATATGTGAAGATAACTTTATATTTTGGAGATAAATGGGGGGGGGCAAAATTGTCATTTTGAATTTCTTTCTGATTTTTCTTGATGCCGTGACCTTTTTTACTCCTCTAAGTTACTCATAAGCCGAGGTCGATATTAATCCGAGACAATATATTTGAAAAAGCTCATCATACCGAACATTTTGGTATATCACTTGCTTGTATTCAAATAAAACTATGTTCTGTGATTGCAAATTAATTAAGGGTTATATGGAAAAATATTAACTGATTTACCTTTTTAGTCTTAAAAGTGATTAATATCCACCGTGTATTATTTAGGAACATGAACATCAAACTGTTCCGATAGGAAAGTTGCTCCCACACGGGAGCAGAGGAGGCCAGACACAACAATAATAAACTAACCGGTATTGATATTGTTACCATAAGTAAACCTTGGTAACATTTAAACACGTATTATTTTGATGTGATTTGTAGAAATCAGAAAATATAATTTTTTTCTAAAATTTTTCATTTATTTTTTTTTTTTTAACTGCGTAATTTGTGATGCAGGCCGTGTGATTTTTTTCTGGAAGCGGCCGCTCCGTGGATTTCGGAAGCCCTGCTGGGATGTATGACCGACATCGGGGTTAAGCTTCGACTAGGGACCATTTTATTTAACCCGCATGGGCTCTTGACGGTCTATCAGCTTCTATCCTCACAGTGGCAATTCCAACTCGACACCCTTGGCGAACCCGGGTGGCGTGCCACTTTGGTAACAATGTTGCAAAGGGTCAGGATAATTTAGGAAAATACGAGCGTCTGAACAAGACTACGGGCAAAACTGTTCATTTGCCGACACCAATGTTTAAAATCAGGTGAATTTGTTGGCAGAGCAAGAATTTCGGTGTCCTCCTGCATCTCAAAGGCGACTCAGAGATTTCAGATGAGGGCGCCCTTCAACAGACTTCTTCCCTTTTATTGACGGCGTGTATTAAAAAATTTATGTTTTTAATAGTTATGTTGGCGTTAATGCGGAATGTTGAAACATATAATTAAACGGTAAACATAAACTTATACACCGTAATTTTCTTTAACTATAACCGTAGTGGCGCTCCTATGATTTATTCTTTATTTTTTTAAAATGTCTTTTTGTTTTTTAAAAATTCAAATATCTGACAGATTTGTTACAACAAATTAAAAAATCAGCACATGTTGAGAGCCCTGTGAGAGCAAAAGGGCAAAGTCTATCGAGGACAAATTAGATATTATACTTGAAAAAGAGTTTGGTGTTAGTTTAAATTGTGCTACTATAGAGTAATATAGAACATACGTAACTACTTTCTGCAATTGGTTAGTCATGGTTGTAGCCGGAGGGAAATAAGTCGTACGTCTTCTGGTGGCGTCCATAAAGGTCCTGTTGTTAAGAGAAAATCGATCCTGTTGCATATAAGGACGCAGCCCCGTAAAACGTTATTCATTTGTAAACTTAATGTGACATATTGGGAAGTATTATTATAGCTATATTTCCCTTGTAAAATCTTTTTCTGAAAAGGGTATAAATTCGCACACTTTGCTGAATCAATAAAAACAAAATGACTAAGAAAAAATACAAAAGTCATGTTGATGTGAAACCTTCCATTTATGGAATTGGACCCGAGAAAGGCAGTTGTAGTGTCTGACTATGAACAATAATATATTCTTTAAAAAGTCCATGTCAGTGTGCATGCTGTATTTATAAAGGCGTTGATGCTTACTTCAGCAACCTATTTGTTAAGGATATGTGATTTGTACTCAATTATTATAAGGTAATCTATATTGTGTGTTTTGTTTCAGCGTTGAAAATCAATGAAAATGACCTGAATTTATGGGGGCCGTTTATTCGGTTCCTTTGCAATAGTTTTTGTTTATCTGCAAGATGTGCGCACGTGCGGCACACGAAGAAGACCAGCGTGAGTATTTTCAGGAGGGCCCATATTATAAACAAATTAAGTTGTCAACTATGTTGTCGTATCTAACAAACCTGACTATCCGAAATTCAATTATTGACTAATGTCTGAAACACATGGGTACAGGAGGATTCCAACAAGGCGGTACTGTTTTCTGTCAGTTTAGTAAAATCTGTAAAGAATTCCATTGTAATCATAATATGTCATAGAAAGACCGGATTATGATGCTCTAAAATTTAAAAAAAAATGCATTTGCTCGGCCAAATCCGAGTTATATAATTTGAATATTACACCCATTTTCCTGAATGCACACATCTGGGTAACTGGCATTAGTTTCTATTTACACAAATCGCTTGGTTTGCGGACTTTCATGTCAAAATGAAAGTTTACTTTTATATTTCAAATTTTTAAACTGCTGATAATTTCAAATGATATCGAATTTGGAATTATCGCGAGTTTCCTCTTGGTAGACTTCTCTTGTAAAGCTTTATAAGAAAGATAAGCAAACTTCATTGCATGTTTTGCAGTTCTTTAAAACATAATTGCAGATATTCAGTTTAAACGCGGAGTATTCCAAGGTGATCCCTTAAGCCCCATTATATTTTGATGGTGTTTAATCCTATACTTCAGCATCTTAAACTAGAAGAAAACAGTTGGATATCATTAAACGGGTTTGAAATATATACTTCCTTCCATTTGCTTGACGATTTTGTTTGATACCTCTGACAAACGCAGGACATCAAAATTAATGGAATCAAAATTAATAAAAATATTGCCGGTTCTAGGAAACCTACTCTTAAGCCAACCAAGTGCAAATCTATTTCTATTCGGGAGCGGTGCTGCACCTGCTGAAACTTTCTTTTATGATTGGTAATAATGTTTTAAGCACTCTCAAAATTGCTCCTGGAAAGTTTCTTGGTTGTCAGATCACATTTAAAGGTTAAAAAAAGATACTTATGATATGTATGTACTAAACTATCGGAGTAACATTTCAAACATGATTAGCTCTGCCATTCGCAATGAATACAAGCTACGGGGTTTATGTGCAATATGTCGGCCCTCGTTGAGGTACATTTTGACTTGTTTCATTGAGCTCACTGACACCCGTTGAGCACTTAGATCATATGCACACCAAAGTATCATATCCTACTTGGTATGACACCTAGAGGGCCTACCCCTGCTTTAATTCATAGCCCCTATGGCCTAGAGCTATCCCCTTAAAATATCCGAGGTGTAACCTCGAATCTCACTTCTTGCTTTCGCTAGGTGTATGATAAAGGCTGATGATCGTGTTCTCCATGTCATCCATTCCAAAATGTCCAGAGAACGACTATGGAAACGGAGATGGCTAAAAATGGGATTGGCAAATGGAAGGAAGGAAAAACTTGAGGATCGCTATTGAAATTCCTGTGCCAATAAGTCAAATTCAAAAATGTGAAGCAGTTAAGGAACAAATCAAAAGCTTTATCATCACCCAGCGGAAGGATTTCTGGAGAGAATATATCTTCCCACTGGTCCAAACAGGGAATATTCTTAAACTCATTGAGTAGGAACAAATTGATCTTACGTGGAAATATATTATTATGATCTACCTAGGGGCGTCCTTGAGTTTGGCCGTACGTCAATCTATGATTATCTGCCTACTTTTACAAAATCTCAAAACATGGGGGAAAAGGAACAAATCCTAAATGTAATTTTGTGTGGCAATAAAGAAACTCTAACCTAGTCTTTATTATTGCTCCACATTCCTCACCCAAGGGAGATATACATGGGAGGCACAATTCACAGTATGGGGGACCATTCTTACAATCTTAATGGCAATCTTTCCTGCGATGCAGCGGTGAAAATATATGCTGATGTCCGGGTTATACAAGTAATGGTAGTACCATCCACCAAATATCCTTCAACCAGTTAAACGTCCTGACCTTGTTATTGGTGACAATGCTCAGAAACGTATTCATGCAGTTGAAAACGACCATTCCATTCCCCCCCCCCGAGATGAATATTTACTCTTGCCCTAAACGCAGACTGAAAAGTCCAGCTCCGTATTTTCAGACATCAATTCTGGTGATTATAGTTGTGTTTTGAGATGTATTGAAATTGGGGTCCCGTGTGGGCTAAATTCACAAAGAAAACAATGACACGGGTGCGTTCAATTTTGAAAGTTCATTGGTCAAACAAAGAAACATGTACTACCACGATATTCAAAACAGCTTCTCATGTGCAGTTATTGATTTGGAGAAGCAAGACAAGACCCAACTTGGGAGGAGTGTCTTTATCTTAAGATCTAGGCTAGTCCTGTTCAACACTCCTACAGAGAAGGCTGTGTGTTCTTCTAGTCATTATAGTTTTTTTTTTTAATAATTTCATGCTGTATCAGGTTTTAAACCTTCTTGTATTTTATTGTATGTGTATATTTTGTATTGTGTTAGATGTTTTCATGGTAGAATGGGTCTGCCCATTCCGTTTATCCTGGAATATATGTACGGTCTTTTTATATCACTAATAAAGATTGAATGAAATAAAAGTTTCCGATGAAAAATATAGGTTGTTATTACACTGTTGATGGAATTATAGAAAGATTAACTTGATTATTGTTTGTTTATGTCTTGAGTATGAGGATAATAGATAACTTCATTCATGTTTTACAATACAAAATGAAACCAATGGATCTGTCTTGTTTCATGCTTTACTGATTTGGTGTTTTGTGAATAGAAAACTGCTACGAAATACCCCAAATGTGTCAGTCAGGACACTGGGTGATTCTTCAATATGGAGTATAAACTTGGTGTGGCATGTGCCAATTTAAAAATTCTTGTTTAAATTTAGACATTACAAAACAATGCTCTTTGAAATGATCTATTACTTTACGACTGAGAATTCCTTTTAATTTTTGATAAACCATGACAAAAATAAGTAACCTTCTTTTTGAATCAGCACTTGTATTACCTTTGATATGGACCCTAAATCAAGTTTGTATTTGATTTAATTTTTGAACAATTTGAATTTTGGGTTTTAAACTGCCCAGAGGGAATACTTATGGACATTGCGCATAATAACATTGCTTAAAAGGGGGAGGGTTCGCATTACTCCCGTGTTTCCGAAATGCTGAAAAGTGTGTGTTTCAGGGGGGGGGGGACATGGGTGTCAGTTTGTTTTTTGAGAGATTCAATTGTAGTTTTCGAAATTTCTGAATTCTCTCACAACTTTCAGGAGTATTTTACTTTTTATTTGGTGAAAAATCGGACATTTTCGTTAAAAATGGTAGGGTTGATGAAGTGTACAGCATCGCACAAAGAAAGGGAGATTTCTTATGTTTCGTAATGTTTTCAAGCAGCTACATTTACTTTGTTTTGCATTGTTTTCCAAGACAGTAATATTTTAAGAGAATTACAAATAAATTATTTTGGGGTAATTTAAAGTGACCATTTACAGATTTGTTTTTTAATTTAAAAAACAGTATTCTAATAGAATTGGAATAAATTTATAATTAAAAAATTTAAAATTGGCAATACTAATTAATTTAATAATTGATTAATGTAAACAATTAAACGCTTCTGAACCTTATGGCCTATATCTTTTTTTGCCATTTGGCGTAGTTGCCAAACGGCCCCCCCCAATTATCTCAAAAAAGGTGTGACCTATGACTTCAAATTGGCACACAACTGTTTAGACGTACATACTATGATTCTATGAGAGGATTTTGTATAAAACCATTTAGTTTTTGAGTACATTGATTTGTGTATGCCACCAGCAAGCAAAAATAGCGAGGAGAGAAAGTTGAACGGTGCCATGACAACACGGAACTATAATTTTGGAAAAGCTCTCATAGGATCACCAGATCTGGCCATAGTAAATTGTTAAGAACCAAAAATAATGTTCAAAACACTTCATATTTTTTTGAGCTAAATGGGGCAAAACTTGTCCATTTGAATTCTGATTTCTTGATGCCGTGACCTTTGACTCTGCTAATTTCGCATACGGGGTCGATATGATCCGGACAAATATATTTGAAAAAGGCTCCTCAATTACCGAACATTTTGGTTATATTACACTTGCCTGTATCAAGAATCTATGTGCTGTGATTGCAATAATCATAAATATTGTATGAAAACGACGCATGTCCCCCCTTAACGTAGTGATGACACATTTTGAAGTTTGAGAATTTTACATAGTTTGTTGTCCGCTATGTTACCTATAACTGCGAACGACACGCTCAGAAATGCGGATTTGTCATAAAAAGAAGCGATTTTAAAAATTAGAATGAATCGGGATCCCGTTGTAATTTAAAGGCAGAGCTGAAAAAGCCAAATTTATTTATGCCCATGATGAAATAGTGCCACCTCCACGAAACGACCTCTAACTGGACTTGCCTGATCCGAACGGAACAAGTAATGGATAAACGTAGCACGACATGGCGCGCACTTTCCTGGCTATTTTCATATTGGAAAGACGCTTTCCCATCAGCCCGTAGAATTATTTATTTAATTTTCTCATTACAAAAATTTCTTTCTTTGCTCACATTGAAATTTTTCGAGCTCTTCCATCAAAGGTATAGTTTACCGGCCAATTACCAATGCAACCGTGCAACATCTCAAAAAATTTGGGCGGAACCTTCACAAACAAAATGTTATTTTTTGCTTTACATTTTAATGCCATTTGTCCGTCAACCAAAAAAGCTATAATTGCTAGTAGCTATGAATATAATACGGCCTTAATTAATTACAGTTTGTCCGCAACACGTTTTTGAATTGGTTTCCAGTATTCACTTTTTAGTGCAACCGTAACCAACCTAGAATTTTTCCATGTTGTAAGTTTCCACTTAGTCCATACTGTCGTAACGATCAAACCGTTGGAAGTCGATGTATTTTCCGATTTTTTTTTTCAGAAAAATACTTATTTTTATTCAAATTAATACAAGGTTCTCAGAAATAGAACTTTAATAGAGCGAATCTGAATCTGAATCCTACAGGTAGACTTATCTAAAGATGCAACTAAAGTACAGGGTGAGTAAAAAAAAAACTTGACCCGATTGTGTCCCGCCATTTTGAGTTTTTAAATAATATATAATATTATAAACTATGTATATCATCGGAAAGCTATTTCATTATCTTTTATGTGCTGCAAGATAAGTCCAATCGATAAGTATAGGCCGAGCTACAGTCTTTTGTATCAAGTAAGTCCCGGTTTTCACCCTATCCACGGAATTCCATCCCATTTGAATGCACGGCGCTCGACTAAACAAATGTGATTCCGTGGACAGTGCAGAAAACTGACTGCTTGGATTCAAACGACTGTAACTCGGTCTTTACTTAACCGATTTGAATATCTTTGTAGCAAATTAAACATAATGAATAAAGCTTTCAAAGAAGATGAAATCACAATAGTTTAGATATAATGTTACGTAAATTCAATGTCGGGACACAATCAAGGGTCAATTTTTTTTACCCACCCTTATTTTACTGCCATTGAAATTATCAAAAATAACCCCGCATCAATAATTATGATATAAGTTAATTAACGTTCATAACGATGTTTATGGCGAAATTTTTAATTAGTGTTACTGTTATGAATTGTACGAAGGGCTGTCTATAGTAAAATCCCTTAGACACCGTCATGCGTAACAGAATTTGTATAAACATGCCATAAATTTGCATTATTTTATATATCACGACTAAAGCGCAGGATACGTTAGGGGAAAATGATATTTCGCCCTACGTCGTTAAAAAAAATGAGTGGAATAACAAAAGCCTTAAATGTAGAATACTTAAGGTATAAATGGGGCAATCTACAACGGCAGCGCAGATCCAGATCGGATCCAGATCGGATCCAGTCCCGTATCCAGTTTGCGTCTACAACGGGCAACGCCCAAACTTGATCCAGATCCTGCAACGCGTACATGGTGTGTACAAGCTTGGTTAGTGTCGCTTGCACTTAAAGGCGCGTACTTTAATTAGGTTACGCGTAAAGTAGTCCTCGATCACCAAGGTTACACGTAGCATTTTGTACACTTTACGCTTCGAACGGGCGCTGTACTTTCGCACCCACTGCGCCGTGTAGAGTTCTAAAACGATCTCCCGTGATCTGGATCTGTGATCTGGACTCGGTGATGCCGCATCGGACTGGATCTGCTCTCCTGGAGATTGCCATACCATAATATCTATGATTCTTTTAAAGTTGTTTCGAAAGTGAAAAGTTAAAGATGTATTTCTAAAAGTTATGTTTTAGAATATTGAACTCCTTGTTTAGAAGTGGACCAGCAAAATGTTTAGTAATTTTAACCCACGACGTTAATTACAGCTTTGCACTTTTTTGGCCATATTTTGGTGAAATTACGAAAAAGTAATCTGTTACCCCCTTTTTTATTTTATTTTTGTGACGTTTGTGGTTGGGACCACCTGACATAATTAAAAATTGAGAGAATTTCCGGAAGCGTTTCCTTGCTGTGATCGGTTTTAAGCATCATTTTATCACATTTCCCATAGACCTGTGTACAACTTTTAGGCTAAAAAATGTGTTCTTTAACATAACGTAAAATAATCTCGAAAAAACGAAAGTGCCGTAACCCCGCTAGTTTATTATAGCTTTTTGAAGTGCAGCACCAATGAAAATACCCTATATCAATTTTAAAGAAATTCCAGGGGCGCCCCAAATTTTCAAAAATTTTGGAGATTTTTTACACGGTTTGCTTGGTAACTGGCTAGTAAACTAACCCTGTGAATGGTTAAGCTCGAAAACCGTCTATTGTGTCACATACGAAAGGAATTTTGTAGTAGAATATTATTATCGGAATCCCCGATAATAATTCAACGGCTGCTGGAAAACGTCCTTCCAAGGTGAAATAGCCCGGAAATAAGCGCCATGTATCGTGTCTAACGCTCATCCATTATACCCGGGAGCTAGCACACATTTGTAAACACATCTCAATTACAAGGTTCAGTGATTAAATATGTGACAGACTGACGGGACCCCTGAACATATTCTTAAGTGCCCCCCCGGCAACTGGTTCTAAGGATAGGGGGCCAAAACAAAGTTTGTACAGGGTGTCAATTTTTTAATTGTCCAATCGTGTTGAAAAGGCCCACCATGTTAATGTGTCTAACCATAATACAGAAAGGTATCGTTTTTGTAATATGTACAGATTACAGGTTTCAGAGTTAAGGCTAAAAACAGCAAAAATCAATATAAGGGTCAATTCAGTTGTACAGGGGTAAATTTTCAATTTGCTGCTCCGATTTGGATAAAAAATGATGCAAATATGTGGGATTTTCATAAGGGTTTAAATAGGAATAGTTTTAACTGTCTTAAATGCTTAAGTTTCCGATGTAGGGGGACCAGAAGGTCAACGTCCATTGCATTCATGGGGCTTGATCTTGTTACCCCTACCCCCCTACTTTCTTACGCACGCATTTGAGACACTCAAAAACTATTCCTTATTTATCCTATTTTCATTGTAATCCTATTTCATATGGCGGACATAAACGTACATTTCCAGCTCTGCCGTTAGGTCCACTCTGGGATCCCAATTCTACTTACAAAATCGATTATTTTGTGATAAATACGCATTTTCTAGCATTCTCGTTCGCAGGTATAGTTTCCTAGACAATTACCAACATAACTGTGCAAAAATATCAAATTTTGAAAATTGGGGGCGCTCTTCAAAAAATGTGCCAATATTGCTTTAAGTGTTCCTTGTCATGGCTTGGCCAATATTGGTCTGGACATACACAAATATATATATTCAGAAAGGAAAGGATGCAAATAATCTAAAAACAATGGCAAAATCTTCAATTTGTTGATTTTTTAAATATCCTTTATGTTATGTGAACATTCTTTGCAGCTATCACAAACATCATAATGTTAATATTTAAAATTCTAAAATTCTCTACATCAGCAAATACAGCACGCGGTGCACCGCGTAGATTATAGCACTGTTGTTAGAACAAATACACGTGCAATTTTGATTTGTATTGATTTCGTTTATTGGTCTGTTTGTCTGTTTCTTTGTTTTATTTTGCTTATCAGTTTGTTGTATTTTCCTTAAGATTCAAAAGTGTGACATATTAGTCCATTTATTTCCACATTAACGTAGCCCCCCCCCTTTCACGCCTGGGTATGGTATTGCAATGTGCCATTATCTAGGCATAGGGTCATCTTATTGATACTGATGCATTTATTTTGGAAAATAAAGGTAGGACTAATGGCAAATTTGGCGGCCTCCCTGTATTAACTGAAGCAAGTTATTGTAATAAGTGGAGTGTCGAGCTGAGGAAATGAACGTTTTACTGATACACAAAATTATACAAAGATGTTGTAAATATTTGAGATAAGAGTGAAAATTCAATTTAATTTAATTGTACCTAGATATTAAAAGATGACGGATGTCTTTTTCTCCGCAGGTCGAAATCAGGTGGTTATCCAAGGTGTGAACCAAACTCAAATGCACGCAACCCCTGGTACAGGTCAAAGACAGGCGTATCTTATCCGTCCTGCAGGTCAAAGAGAGGTATTCCTAGTTACGCGCAATGATAATCCGGTCCCGCGCGGATCACGAATCCCACCAACTGCATCAAGACCTGCCGTAAGTGTGGATCTACCTCCTGAAGCCCCACCCTCATATGAAGCTGCGCAAGGTATGCAGAGCGCTTCCGTCAATGAGTTGGCAGCCAAAAGGATTGGCGATAAGAACACAACACCTGAAGGACCACCACCTCCTTACGAGTCATACTCAACCAACATATAACTCATCCTGCCAACCAGATTGAGGTTTCTCCTTCGCCCATGCAGACCAGATGTCCAACCATGAACAACTTAACAATGATACTTTCATATAAATGTAACGCCTTATCATTTCTTCGGAGTCATTATGGGTATTTTAATAAAACTATTAAAAGTCTTATTTTATGGAGACATGAAGGGCAAGATGCGTTGCAGAACTTGCGGAACATATTTACGAATTTGAAAAATAGTCTGCGATATCCAATATGACTCTTTCCTTCCAAAGAGATGTGGTGCAATCGGCGTACATGTTATGAAGATACATAAAACACTAAAAGATAAAAATAGACTTCATGTACTATTTTTTGATTATCACGATATTAAACAATGTTTAATATACATACTTGTGCGAGATCCCGGGCGAGAATTAGGAAGTAGTATGTATACTTTACTTTTGGAGCTTATTTATTTTTTAATTAATTTTAATAAAAATCTCAATGTCAATTAAAATACATGTATACCGTACGTTATCAGATAATGAGACAAGCCGAAATGTCCTTAGATGACCCCTAGTAAGGTCATACTTAGAGAATAAAGGTATTGTTCTTTAGTTGGGTCATTTGGAGCAATTCCGTGACCGTGGAGAGCAGAGCATCATTTCTCAGTGAATTTGGCTAAACACAACATTCTTTAACACTTTATTCAAAATAAGAAGCTATATTACTAACATATTACTAAAATCATGATAGGTTTTACCCAAGGAACTACCCTGGCTTTTTAAATCGATCAGTCCGTTGTTACTATACGCCTTCGATTGGCCCGAGCAGTGCGTATATGCGTAGCGCGTTGACGCGTACACGCTGTACCGTGTGATATCGTTTCATTTCACACGGCTAAGAACCAATGAAATTGCGTAAACAATCTCAAGTGTTTACGAATTAGGTCTAAAATTCTAAGATTCTAGAAAATCCTGAAATATCTCTAATTCTTGGCCAGGTACAAAATGTTTTGCAGACCAGTAATTATTTTCTCTACGACAAGTATTGGCTATGCGCTGTCTGCGCAGTTTAACTCTTGAGGTTGCTTTCGTGATTCTACCATTATTTTCATTCCCAAAAGGTCAATTTATATCACAATGCCCCATGTGCCAAGTTATGTATGCTGTTTTGGTATCTTCGTTTTGTGATTAAAAAATATTATTTTATTTCTCTATTTTACTTGAGAAAAGATTTCCCACAGGTATAATATAGTAATATCCCGGGGGGGGGGGGGGGTGTTTTCTAATTTGGTTTGGGTAGGGACGTGCCTCCGAGACTCTGGAAGTAGGACCCATAGATGGTAGGGCGAGCCACCAAATTATGCAG
Organism: Ophioderma brevispina; assembly: GCA_023653785.1. Lineage (NCBI taxonomy): Eukaryota > Metazoa > Echinodermata > Ophiuroidea > Amphilepidida > Ophiodermatidae > Ophioderma > Ophioderma brevispina. The sequence goes on from JAMKCH010014116.1 coordinate 35,245, forward strand.
TTTCGTAGTCCCATCTAGGCACTACATGAAACCACTTCTAAAAGAAAGCGAATGTATATCTAATTTCATAACAATATTGTTCTCCTGCTTCTAACTGCACATTAACGAGCAATTTGAATTGGTCTAAAAATTCCCATGTTATTGTATAGGCAATATCTGAAATCTGACGAGAGGGCGCTATTTTCCATTTATCTCATTGCAATACATTGTTGTTTTTAAAGGGTTAAATCAACACAGAATTAGTGTTTCAAATGTTGCAAAAGCCTAAGTTTCAATTATATTTATCAAATCATTAATTAAGAGGATAAAAGAATCATATAGGGCCGGGGAAAAAGCCGGAAGGGGGGGGGGGGGGCTACTTCCATTAAGGGATGGGAGTACCAGGCCCCAGACAATTGCAACACTGTCCACCATCACCCAAAGACCCCATATTTTGAGAAATTGTTGTGCTGTCACCCAAAAAAACCTCAGTTTTCAGACAAAATATAAGCAGTTTCTTATATGTAAGGATCCCTGGAAGGCCCTCACGTCCACATACCTTAGACCCACACCTTTGGATTAAGGGACACTCTGTGTGCCCAGTTAAAATGTGCAGGTCTTTGTGAGACCAGGCAAAAAGGTTAAGATTTTCAAAAATAGAGGTCTTAGGATGGGCTAGGCAAGAATTCATCAAATTAGGGGTCATTAGATTAAAAGTGTCAAGATTCTCAAAATTGGGGGTCTTTGGGGGACAATTTTGTAAATACAAATACATGTAAATACATGGAGTTGTTATTTTGTTAAAAATAATGGAGCATTTGGCAACAGTCAGTCTTGGAAATATGGGTCTATGGAGCGTAAGACTGCATACCTCCCCTTATAGGACTTTACCCTGCCCAGGGTATCGTTTATATGGTCTCAGCGTCTCCGACTCGACTTTTTGAATTTGGGCGTCTCAAAATTTGAATAAGTTGGTCAAACAATTTAGCATTTGGGTCAGAAATCCTAGTAAGAGATATTTTAGTACCCAAGATTTTAGATATAACTCTATTTTGGCAACAGTGCAAAAATGGTCACCCAAAGACCCCAATTGTGGAAAGTCTTGATGCTTTTAATCTAAAACCCCTAAGTTTTGGTGTACTTTGGCCTGCTCTCACCCAAAACCCCCACATGTTTAACTCAGCACTGTAATGAAATACCCTTGGTCCTGAAATCCAGGCTTAAAGGCACATTAAAAAATGGTATGGTGCCTCCTCGGGGTCTTTACTGGGAAAAAAATTCCTGAAATACGAGGGGTTTTGGTTGCCAGAGCAACAATTTCTCAAAAAGATGGATATTTTGGTGACCAAGAGTGCCAAAAGTGTGGATTTCTGTAGCCTGAGGAGACCAGTTAATCCTTTGGGAACTAACGGCGACTCAAGTCGCCGTTCATAATTACTATCTGCCAATTTCTGCTTCAAATATGTAAAGTCTTCATTTTTTGGGCACAATCAGAATTAGCATGTAAAATGCATTTAAATGAGTCGAAACAAGCCTATAGGCCTTGTTAGTGTTTTTAGATGGCTTTCCAAATCACCTGCAAAAGTTTGGAAGGCCACCTCTAAAGCCACTGAATTATGTGTTACAAACGTATACAGAACTGACCAGGGTCCAAAGGTTTAAACCTCTCATATAAATGGGATTGTCCCACAAATTTTCCAGGCCTATTATGATTCTTTTAGAGTTTCAAGTAATTAATTTGATTACTAATTAGTTTAAGACTTAAGCTTTGCATCATTTTAAATAATTTTTGTATTCATTTCACCCTTAAGAAGCTCTGAGATATTGCTATGAGGTACACAGGAAATAGCGCCCTCTCTTGGTAAAGATCGGATATTGCCTATACATTAGCACAGAGACTAACTTGAATTAAAATTACTCATTAACGTGCAGTTAGAAACAGGAGAACAATTTTAATATGGGATTAGATATACATTTGCCATCTTTTAAAGGTGGTTCATGTAGTGCCTAGATGGGGACTACGAAAGTGAAAAATTAAGAGGCTTTTCCTTGTATGCCCCATTGTCTACCATAGCTATACCATTTTTTGCCAAAAAAAAAGGACCCATAGCTATACCAGAGATGCAAATTTTGGGCCAAATTTAACCTAAATTTGCCATTTCCACCTCAAAATTTTGACATTTTAAGCAAATTTGGAAAATGTTGGCTTCAGATTGAGGAATTTGACTAATTTTCCAACAAATTTGAAAAAATTTTGAAAAAAACGACCCATTGCTATACCAAAATTGGCATGAAAAAAGGGTCATTGATATACCAGAAGGCTGAAAGTGGGACCGATGTCTGTGGCACGTCCCGGCCTGTATGGTCATTTGTGTTGAGAACCCCCTCCCGGGAATAATATATTGAGATCATCCCAGGTCTAAGTACTATAAAGAGCCTGGTGGTTTCCATCTGTTGTGTGTTGCAAAACAACTGATATTGCAAAATAAGTCGTGATGTCATTATGTAAGATGATGCAATGCATATGATGTCATGTGTGTGATCCAATTGGACAATATTAGGTTATGTTTATGTATGATGATGCTGTAATATTATTAGAGATTAGGGAAAACCTAAAAACTACAGAAGGACATAACAGATTTCGTTTCTGTGGGGACCTGTAGTTATTTGTGGTAGATCAGTGCGGTATACCATATATACCACAGGAGCTTTAGATGAACTGTCTGCTGTCATCTTTCAAACCAAAAGAGCTTCAGTTTTTGGGAAAAAAAAACAAAACAAAGGGCCGTTTAGGGGGTAACACTTGGATTATTGTACTGCGGAATATTAGTGTCGTCGAGGGACAACCCCGTGGTCTTGAACTGCTGGAGAAAATGTTCTTCAGGACCATGGATTTATAGTATGGAATATATATTATACTGCGTGCAGTCATTTTGAAGTCTTCGTTGTGAGGACATATCATCGTGAACTGCAACGCTTTCTTTTAATTCTGGATATAAGTCGTCATATCTAAGTGGACTTTAATTAAGAATGTATTGAGTGTATCATTTATTGAATTGTAATTGTGTTTTGGACATTCCAAATTCATGAACCAATCAATTTGTTAAAAAAATATTAAAATCAGTGTTATATCCCTAACGTCCCTAGAAGAAAATCTGACGATCACCACAAAATTGAGGTAGTGGTATTTTTCTTGTTAGATCTAGGAGCAATTTCCCCCTTACCCACGGCAGGTTATATAAAATTCAGATCATTTGTGCATAAGGCTCATTTGTTTGTGTTTAAAGGGTCTTTCTGACCTTGGTGTCCACGATACGTCGTAACAATGAGTGACTAACCAAGAACACTAGACAATCTTGTATTGTTAGTAAATGTTTGCAAGCACTGAACCTTCGCGTATCGAGCTATAAAGGTAGTGAATATGCATAAGACGACGACCCCTTGTTAGAAGTAGATATTGCGCAACCAATCGGTGTCTGTGTCGAAGCGTATGCGCCGAGGTGATTCTGCTGATTTATGAACAGATGATGGTCATTAACTTTACGCTCATTATTTATGATCCTGATCCACTGGATGCAACAAACCATATAGAGGGCGTTGAATGTATGTCACCAAAGCTTATAGAGGGCATCGAATATGATTATCATTATTCTGTGGTGTTAGGTTTTGTTTACGTTTTATAAACCCATGAAACACCGTCAGAACTAAATAGACACGACAGATATTATCAAATTTATATGTTGTGCACTTTAACTCATAAAGTGAAATAATGTGAATGAGAGGACAATTAGACAAATCACGGTAATATATTAATCCATATTCTGTATTTGACACCATATTGTATAATTGCTTGGAAAATACTAACAATACAAGATTGCCTAGTGCTCTTGGACTAACCATGGCGTATAAAAAACAATTTCATCTGCAAGAAATTCAGAAATTGTATTTCACGATTTAAATGGACAAAAAAAATAAAATACACGCACTAATGAGACACTGAAACACAAACAAACAAGTTTTAGTGGGGGGAGGGGGACTGTAGTGCACAGATCTCATGTGAGTGTGCAAATCTGGATAAAACTGTGAATTTTGGTACACAAGTACTTTATGCATTGAAAATCAAAATAATTGATGGAAGCACTTGCCACACCCCTTTCATGGCCCCCAGCTTGGATTTCAAGGTTACACAGGGTTAAAAAATTGAAAATGTTCTGATTGTGTTGAAAAGCACACCATGATGTTTGTCTGGTTACAAGGATTCCAAAAAAGGTATAGTTTATACTACCTATGGCTTATAGTTTTGGAATTATGGGGTAAAACCTGTAAAAATGGTGAAAAGTCAATTTTGGTTTGTACAGGGTTCAAAAGTTAAAAGTTACTCCAATTTTTGTAAAACGTGGTTCAAGTTGTTGGTTCAGCTCATAAAATGAAATATAGGAATAGTTTTGTCTATCTTAAGTGTTTGGTTATTAACCAAAATAGCGAATAAAGTCAACAGCTATTGGCAGCTATTGGATTCTATTGACCTGTGACCTATTTTTCGGATAACGTGAAAACTAAGCATAACAGATAAGGGAAACTATTCCTTATTTTAATCCTTTAAGCTAGGGAAACAACTTGCACCACATATTACCTGAATCAAAGCAACTTTTAACTTTTGACCCATGTACACACCAAAATTGACTTTTTCACTATTTTTACAGTTTTTACCCCATAGCTCTGAAACTATGAGTCATAGATAGTGTAAACTATACCTTTATGGAATCCTTGTAACCAGACAAACATCATGGTGTGCTTTTCAACACAATCGGAACATTTTAAAATGTTGACCCCTGTATAACCTTGAATCCAAGCTGGGGTCCATTAAGGGGGGTTGGCAAGTGTTTCCATCAATTTATGGATTATCAATACCTAAAGTACTTGTGTGCAAAAATTCACAATTTTATCCGGAAGAGCACACCCTTTCACTACAGTCCCCTGCTAGTTTGTTCCATTATAAAATGTGACATCGGAATTATTTAAATTTCGGAAAGAAGCCCTCGTCGACAATATCTGCGAAACCTTGAAATAAAAAGTGGTTCTAAAATTACCAACTGCCCCTTTAAATATCGTATTTGGAAACTGGAAATTGGGTAATGATTTTTTCAATGCGATTTCCATGGTACCCAATTTAATTATGTCCTTAACTGGTTGGCTGATTGTTAAATTAGTCCAGGCAACAGACCGTGTGACCTTGTTATATTATATATTACAATGTTTTCAATGGTTTCTAGACCAGTTTTTCCTGCTGAACCTGAATCTGATGGGTGCCAGACGAAAAACCTTGAGTATTTTCGAAGAACGCAAAACAAAAATGGCCACCGAAAACACTAACAACTTATCGTTAATTACTCAATAAGTGTATTTTTGCTTGCCCTATCCGTTCAAACACCATTGTGACAAATTAAAAAAATTATGTGAGTCATTATAGTCGGCATTACAACAAAGCATCTGCCTATTTATCTACTTATAAGATCGTAGAATGCTTAATTTGGTATATAAACTACTGGCTTAGCAAACAAATATGTTTAGTGAGACCATTATGAAGAACTTTCAATAATTTGATAATCAATCAAAATCAAATTCAAGATGGCTCCAAAACGGGCAAAATGATCACTACATAATAACCCAGGAGCTAGCACAAAAAATCTGTAACACATCTCAAGTACAAAGGTTTGAGTGATTAAATCTGTTGCCAGTGACAGCCAGACAACCCCTTGAAAACGCGATTTTAGTGCTGCAAATTGTGCCTTACGGAGAGGGGGGGGCCCAGACAAAGATTGTACAGGGGTCAAATCTTTAAAATTAAGTCAATCAGTGAAAGCACACCCGGTATGTGTCTAACCATAAGGATCAGTAAAGGGTATAGTTAGTAATTTGACAGCCTTGAAGTTTCAGATTAGAGCTAAAAACAGCAACAATCAATAATAAGGGTCAATTTCAGTGTACAGGGGTAAAATTTTAAAGTTGCTCCGTTTGGCGCTGAAAAAATGTTTGCAAATATTGGTGGAGTGCACATAGATTACATAAGGCATAGTGTTTAACTGTCTAAATGCTTAGTTTCCGATTGTGGGGGCACAGAAGGTCAACGTCCATTGAATCAATGGGGCTTGATCTTGTTTCCCCTATTTCTTTAAGCAAAGCATTGAGATGTGTTAAAAAATAATATCTTGCTGTAAAAACACCAAGATAGATACCAAATACCAAACTGCAGTCAAAAGTAGATCACAATCAAGACAATTATTGTATTGCGGCCATATTGACTTTATTAGGCCTGACCTCTAAATATTTTGATGTGAAAAGTAGCGCCATCGCAAGATCATGTTAGTCGTTGAAAAAAAAAGTGTGGGTCAAGTGCCCCATTTAAATGTTAATCAGTCAATTCGAGTCTTAATATTGAGTTTTATACCATTAACCAATACCCAAACACCCCGCCCCCCCCCCCCCCCCCCCCCCCCCCCCCCCCCCCTCCCCCCCCTACAAAAAAATTGATAGAGTACCCAAAAAGGCTGCAATATAATCAAAAGAGTAAGTTCGGCGAGAGATTGTTGGAAATTGTGACTTGGACGATAACCATGTTACAAAAGCTTGGTTATTACAGATGGGGTTTAAACCCACCAACCGACGCACATACTTCATGATTTCCCGAAAATAACGAGCACACGTGACAAACAAACTCTGTTTTAATGTCAATTTTCGGGTTTTCGCGTCGATTGATTCTAAACTTTCCTGATAATAACTATGCTAATCCAGGAGTGCAATGGTTTTGGGGTGTATAAACTTATAATAGGACTGTTTTGATATTAGAGTGTATCGGTGGCCTGGCTACAGAGCGCATATGTAGCCATGGCGCGTTAGTTCAAGGGTATATGTTGTAGAGATTACTTGTTTTGTTCAGGGGAGTTTCTGGAGTTTTGGGTTATGCACAGGTAATTTAACAGAAGCATGATTGATGTGAACTCTATTTTTTCTATTTATCATGATATACTAAGATCTTTTGAAACAAAGGTTACGAGATGATTTTTTAATGTCACGGGACCGAGACTGCATAGTAAATGCGTAGCAGTTTCACAAATTACCGTTTGGAAATCCCAATCCCCACACAATCGAGCAGATAAGTGTCCTACCCTCCCTGTAAAGAACCACATGTATAGTCTTACATCTTGCTCGATTCGCTGTGACAACAGAGATACAGAATGCTGCTTGCATGCCGTTTTGTAGTTATAAACGGTAACGAGATGAATAGTTTGTGTCACGTGTCAGGTACGAGGTCACGTGTCAGGTATCAGATATCCGTTTGCTCTTCGGGGGGCGACCGATATATATAATCAGATCTATGTTAAATCAAGGTCTTACATGGACCCTCTGCCCAAGTTGCTATTATTTTTTTTCCAAAAGACAACGTGTTATTATGTCTAAACAGTACAAAAATTTACTTTTCCCTCTGATTCAAAAACCGACGTACCGATGACGATAATCGGGTGTTTTTTCCAATGTAGGGATACGTACGTCATTTTGTACCTGAATGGTCCCCCGAAGCAACAATAAACCAACAAGGGCCGTGTGGGACGTCATCAAATTCTTTATTTTTTCCACACATGGCTGTTATTCCCATAAATAAACTTCCGTTTTAAGATTCAACATATGGATGTTGGTCGTTAATAATTAATATTCCCCCAATTGGTCCCCGCATGAAGTGAAAAGATGGGTCCATAAGTCTACAACTGAAAACATAGTCAGCCGGGTAAATACCCTTACCGTGATGAATGAGCAGACGGATCCCTGTTTTAGTTAATAGCAGGATTACAGCCACTTGCGGCGGCTGCGGGGGTTATGGTCCAGGGACTCCATTTATCAAAGTCTGATTCTTTGTCCTGTCCGTAAACGCATATTGTCGAAAGTACGAATCATTTGGAGGGAGGTGTTGAGATCCAAAAAACCCAAAAAGCCGTATTTAAAACAGCTGGAAATGCTCAACTTTTTTCAAAAGATCAGACGCTTTAACCCATTGACATGAACTTTGTGTATTGAATATTAAAGGCTTCATACCAGATCATTGAGACACGCTATCGATTCATGTGTTTGGTGTCACTCAAAGAAGGATTAGAGGTCATTAAAATCAAGGCTGGGTGAAGAGAGGGGAGGGATTAGGCCACGGAAATATTGTACATGTTATGACTGACAACATACAAACAAAATACTTATTTATATGATTGGACCAAGCTGTAAAAGACGATTTCTCCTTAGTGACGTAAAAGAATTTGGTGAGTAATAATAACTTATTGGTGTCATTTTTTTATGTTGAAGGTTCGAGTGGTTCAAGTTTGGTGTTGGAATTTATTCAGTGCATTTGCCTTGTAACATTTGCTTCGTGAGAAAAGGACATTTTTTAAATTATGGCCTTAATCTGATCGGTATCGTGACATCCAATTTCTATGTATTGATTGGGTAAAGCATGCAACTCTCAGAACGAATGGAATTGTCGACACGCCCCAAAAATTTTCATGAATGACAGAAGAAAAATCCTACTATAGTATTCCGGTTGCTACCATTAAAGCGTCCTATTGTTTACAGAAATCGACCCGTGAAACAGGACGCAGCCAAGTACACAATTCTTCCAAATACAATTTACAAGGAAGAAGCGCCTTCATTACTCTCCAATGGAATGGTGACGTCATATTTGTGATACAGCTTGGGGAGATCTTGAAATTCTGCAAGTGTGTTCATGACGTGTCTTGAGAGCCTTTTGACTAAAATCAGGTAACAGGGTGCACAGGTACCAACCATAGTGATTTCATGCTATTTTTACTTGACACAACATTTTTGTAAATTTATGGCCCCTAGTATCTACCATTTCAGGGATACCCACAAAAAACATTCACAAACTCACCTTGTAAGGGGGGGTAAATTATGCCAAATACAGTAAAGTATAGGAAACATTAACTTTGTTCTTATTTTTGATTGCATTTTTGTGTGCAGTCTTAGAGTGGATTTGGTATAAAAGGGAAGGAAATGTAATAAACTTTCATTTGCCATACATTAATTTGAATTTTTGCTTGCACGGGTGTGTAAGTACACCTTTAAATAGTTATTTGAGCACAATCTGTGCGCCTATCTGATCTTTGGTGAAATGGACGATACGGGCTGTGCCTATGATTGCTATGACTGTTGAACTGCAATGAGACAGTCTTAGCAAGTGCACATGATTATGCGTCTATGACTATCCGTCTTTACAATCCTGAATTGCTTTAATCCCATGAACAATTTGTTGTTCAAGCGTGTCGAGGATTGATTTGGTACTTAAAAATGCAGGCAGAACTAGGGGGGAAGGACGCCCGAGTTCGATACTAGAGTTGTGATTTTGGAGGTTGCCAGGCTCTGTAGAGCTCCTATGACAAAATAATCACTAAATCGGCATTAATAGCCTGATTGATTCCTACCAAAACCGCTTGATGAATTCATTCAATTTTTACCATACGCAAGAAGCATCATTTAAAGCAAGTTGGTTCTGAGAACATATAGTTCGTAGAAGAAATTTTGGAGAGAAAAAATGCTTTGTGAAAAATTCAATTTTCGCGCCATTTCAAAAATCCCTAGACGGCTGAGAACGTTATTGATTCAAATTTAGTCTCATTCGCATGGTATATGGGGTCCGACCACGCCTATTGGACTCACGAAGTTTCCAAGCACGAACGTATAGAAACGCA
>JAMKCH010014117.1:0-40900 GCA_023653785.1 Ophioderma brevispina
AAATGCTCATAATGCGATGCCAAATTAGCTATCACAAGTGTAAAAACACCAACGAAGGACCTCATGAAGCATATTAATTGAATGCAGCCAGAAAGTAGCCAGAGATAACAATCTTAGTGACTATAGTTCATATGTAGCTCATCACATGGAACGCAACATCAGCACCACCTACAACACATGAGTTGCAGCCGATGAGGAAACTGCATTGGAAATGCTCCAGAAGAAATAAAAAAACAGATCGATACATTACTTCATGCGACAAAATCACAGATGCCAAAGATTCTTTTAAAGAGTGCATCTATGAAACCCAGTGGTCATCACACCAGAGCATCACAAAGGCATCTATAATCAACCGAAGCAACCCTAATAAGGTTACACAGAATTAAGTCCTAGAATCTTGTGTTAAAAGTAAACGGGAAAAACCTGACAACCTCCATCATGAGTACAAGCATGCTACTGCTAGGGAACTCCCACGTGAAATAACAAACATCAAATCTTCTCTAGTTACATGTATAATAGTGAAGGGCAAGACATCTGAAGACCGTCAAGACAATATGTTGCAGTACTTTTCCTCCCTATTTGGCAAACCTGAATAAGATGTAGCCTTGACGATACATTCTTTTCCAACAAAGTCTGCGATGAACGACCAATCGATCAAGACCGGACCATTCATCATAAAGGAACTTCAGAAAGGACTGGTCAAGCTCAATAAGTCCAAAACTCCAGGTTCCTACAACATGCCTGCCATTGTTTGGAAGAATTAACTCTTTAAACCAGCAATTGCTTAAGTTCTGCAACAAGACCATGAAAGGAGATAAGCTAGATGCCTTTTCATGGTCTGCAATTATACCTATACCCCAAAAGGAATCTTTCAATACCATCAAACTAATAGGGATATCACACTCTCGGTAATTGCTGCCAGTTTGTCTTTTACAGCCCGATGGTCTTCAAGAGTAAGGAGATTAAGTTCTTTGACACAATCTTTATATGGGGCAGAACTTTTAAGTATGAATTTAGTTGAACTTCTATGATTTTTCTCAATATTCTTAATGAGCCCTCTGGTTTTAGGATTCCAAATTTCAGAGCGATATTCCAAAATTCAATCAATCAATCAATCAATCAATCAATCAATCAATCAATCAATCGGTCTGATATGGATATGGGTGAGGTAAAGAATTTTGCGAGTGAGTGGATCACAGCAACTATAACAGATCATACCCAGAATACGGTTAGCCTAAGAGATCATTTGATCACTATTTGGTTTCCAGTTAAAAGATCTAGATACAATAATTCCAAGATCATGTTGGTGATCAACATAGTGCAAATTATGAATATCAATCAATACGTAATAAAACTGTTACATTAACTGAACACGTTAATGAATATGACGTTGATATAATGTTTCTGAATGAAACATGGCTAGGTCGTTCAAATGATTCTGTTATCATCGGGGAATGTACCCCTCCCGGATATGAATTCACCAGTTTCCCCCGAGGAGATGAGCACGGTGGAATTGGCGTTTTATTCAAGAAAGCACTTAACCTTATAGCATCCCTCACTGGAATTGAAACATACACCTTCGGACATGTTTGCATCACTGACAAAACTAAATCCCTTCAGCATGTGGCCATTTATCGCCCTCCACCCTCCTCCGAGAATGGACTGACAAACTCTCAATTCATAAATGAATTTGAATCGTTTTTGGAAGAGATTAAGTGTTTAATATACATGGTCAGCTTTCTAATTTCGGGGAATTTCAATGTTCCATGTCAAACTGACAATCCGCCACAGATGGATTCAAAAACGATCCTTTAAATTCTGTAGGCTTATGGACCAAAAGAATTAAAGTCAATAAAACAGATCATTGAAAAACAAAAAAGCGTTTTTTCACTGACAGATTCCTAAGTTCCAAAACGAAAAGAATGTCAAAACATTAACTGTGTCTCAATACATCAAAGAATAGGGGGTTCTGTAGGAGTCTGTGCTATAAAATTTAATTTCTTGCGGTTTTTCATTCAATAGGGACCATTCTGTCAGAAACTGATGGGGTGCAAAGTTTCGGACTGTTGCCCCCTCTTCAAGGAGGGGTGTGTTACTTACAGGAGCATTTACAACCGGGGGACCTTGAACATTATGGGGCTATACCGCTCTAACTAAAGGTGAAACCTAGGCAAATATATAGTATTTGTAATCCCTTATGAGGAGACGAACGCGGTTAGTGTACTGAAAAACAATTGACCTCCGATTTAAATTTTTCACGGTAAAATATTTCCCCCCTTGCAGGAAATGGTTGTTGGCATCAGTCGAATATTTGCACCCCGTCATTTTCAGACAGTTTAGGCCCTATTGAAACCCAAACAGCAACATGAAAATCGCAATTTTTTATGCATTTGATAATATTGTTTTCTACGGAATACAACCAAACCACAGAAAAAAGACCCCTGCTACGGCTGACTCTGACATTGATCTTACTGACGACGATTCTTGTCAGTCTTTGTTAACAAGGTTGATAAAATCAGGTAATAAATCCGTTGACAGTGAAATCTTAAAGAAACAAGTGTATGTATAACAATATGACTAGTTGTTTATTTTTAACGGACTTTCAAAACTATGACGTTGCCAACATTATGCCCCTGTTCTAGTAATGCTTGTTCATTGGATTACACTACCTCATGGTCATTAACAGAACCTTGAATGTGTGCCTATCATTGAAGATTGTTAATTAACATTCTCGTAAGGACAGGTGTGTGTTTCCCTGAGGGACGCTCAAGCCTTCTAGTTCATACCACCCAATAATCAAGACGGCTTAAGGATCAAAATGCTCTGAGAGTTACCGGCCTGGGCCAATATCAAATTCTTGCCAAAGTCATAGAAAAGGATGCTATGTCAGTAATCAGCATGTCAGCGACCCTAACTTGGTGAGCTGGATCAGGGCCTATAAAGCTCATCATTCAACAGAGTCTGCTCTGTTGCTAGTTAGAAATAACATTCTTGCAATCTCTAGATGATAGCAAGTCGTCTACTAGTGTTATTGGACACGGAGTGCAGCCGTCGCACAATGATGCATGGTATTCTTGATAAATAGGCTTGAAAATCGGTTGGGGCTAAAACTGGCAAGATCGTAATACCCGGGTGGCTAATAATGTGCTATGTCTAGACAAACACTTTCAATTACTCGGTCCCACAGGGATTAATTATTGGACCACAAGGTTTTATTATGTCTACACATAATGTTGGCGAATATAATCAGGCTCATAATAATTTGTTTTTTCACACTTATACTGATGACACCCAGCTATACTGTAAAGTTAATCCAAAGATTCTCGGGCGGATTGTGATCGTGCTCTCAATAACTCTCTTCTTGTATATCAGAAATAAACACTTGGATGTATCCAAAACAAACTGCAGATGAATCAGGAAAAACAGAACAGAATTCATTGTTATTGCCACAACGCAGGTCTTGAGCAAGTTGCCTGACATACAGCTCAGTTTTGGTGACATTCTATTCAACCTTCAAGTAGTGCTAAGAATCTTGGGTTGTCATTTTTCGATGGCCTCCATTTTGATATGTCTCTAAACAGATCAGTCCCATTTGCAATAGCGCCAATTTTCAATATTCGCCTCTGTGGCGCATAAGACAGTTTATAACACTTGTCCCGTATCGATTACGCCAATTCCCTACTTTTTGGAGCAAACAAAGCCAATCTTAGGCGGTCAGCGCCATCAAAAATGAAGAAGCAGCTGCGCTCAGCCCACCCCCGTAGCCAGGAATTATTCGGGGGGGGGGGGGGTGGGGATTTTTTTCCAAAGTGGACCTTTTTTGACCAAAAAAAGGCCTAAAACACCAAATTTTTTCCTAGTTCGCTTCGTTCGCACACATCATTTGTGTGGACCTTTTTGGAATTTGGAGATTTGGGTTGCGGTATATCGCACCCGCACCCCCCTGGCTACGGCCCTGGCTGCGCGATTGGTTTTTGGATGTGGAAGAAGAGAGACAAGAGCTCGTCAAAACTTATAAACAGTCTCCAGTGGTTGCCTGTTGGCGAGAAACAGAATTAATTAACGACAAGATCATGCTTTACTGTTTCAAATCACTTCACAGGCAGGTTCCAGAATACTTAGCAATGTCCTTGAGTTGTACAACACCTCTAACTTTGAAGATAGAAGACGTCGATTTCGTTCTTCCTCTGATGCCACCAGGCGCAAAGTACCACGCTCGAAACATCTAGCTGGTGACAGGCTTTTCAAGTTCGTGGTCCAAAACTTTGGAACCAACTTCCTGTAGACATCAGAGAGGCGCCGTCCGTCTCTATCTTCAAACGCCTGTTGAAAACTCATCTCTTTTCAAAGGACTGATTTTCTGTTATTATGTTTGTATTTTGTAAAGCGCTGTGTTCTTTGTAGAGCGCTATATACAGGCTGATTATTGTATCAAACTGATAGTCATAGCAGGGAACGCGGTAATGTTTGCGTGTTTTACCTGTAAAACAGCACACTTTTTAGCATTAAAATCTAAATCCCATTTTGGCTCCAACTGAAGAGAATGTTGAGGTCAGATTGCAGGGAGACTTGGTCGTCAATGGTAGCAATGGTTCTATAACATTTGGCGTCATCGAAAATATGGCTATTTTGGTTGGAGGCGAGATACGAGACACAAGAAGAAAGGTCATTGATAAAAATGACGAAGTGCTGGGGGCCAAGAATTGAGCCCTGAGGAATCAAAGACATTGACATCATGCCCAACAACACAAGCAGATAGAAAAATAAGTACTTAACAGATCTTGATTATGCTTACGACATAGTTATAACAGCAAAGCTAATACAAGACGCTCTGATCTCATGTCATCTTTAAAAGGTGTATCAGCCAGAGCTGGCCTCTTTCTCAATGCCCAGAAGACAGAAAATGTGTATTAAAGGAGATGATATCTCAAGTCCAATTTTTTTACGGATGACGCACGACTTAAGGATGGCATCTGGCAGTCAAATATTTTAAAGGAAACCAGAGCATGTGTAGAGAACGCTCCTTTATGACAGGGAAACATGATCTATGAAAAAGGCCCTTCAGGACCGACTTGATGGCACTTACACCCGCCTGTTAAAGGTGCTTGTTCCGATCGCCTCTGCCCCTTGATTTACCCGGAAGTAGTATAAATTTTGATATCAGATGAAAGGCTGTATTTTTCTCATTATCGTCCTGAAATTTCAGCTTCCAAATACAATTCTTTGCAAAGATATAAACCAAAAACTGCCGTTTTAATAGTTAAACATCAGTAGCGAATAGGGCCTTGCAATGTGCATTATCGCTTCTATAATCATAACCGCAAGTTGGTTTTTCACGATACTTGTGCGTAAGTGTATGCAGGTGCCAGGTTTTCATGTCAAGTGGAGAACAAAATACACATAATTCGGGGCACCACCTTTAATAAGGGTTTTGAATATAATGATGTTGTGAACATAGAACCAAAACAGAGATCTATATTCCACCAAAATCTCCACCACCCTTGCCCAATAGTCAGACCACTGCTTTCGCACCAAAGATCAAATCATCTCTGATGTTATCGGTATGAGGTTTCATGCAACTCTAGAGCAAGATCACTCAATTACATTTACTGCGTGGCAAAATATATACTGTAAATAAAAAAATACATGACCTCCCAAATCTGATGGCTGATAGAGATTCCTGGCGATGCATTGTAAAAAAACAACTCTTTCTCAGATGCGCCCACTCAATGATGGTGATTGCCTATCGGGCCCTTATCCGTCCTGTAGGGATCAGTATGGGTGAAAATGTTCTGATTGTGCTAAAACACATACCTATTCATTAGGTCATAAGGATTAAAACATGAATATATCTTTTAGTGAAAATAAGCTTTTCATTTCTTTTCAGGAAAATGATTATTGGAAAATGACGTTATTACGCAGTTAGTGCTTAAATCAGAAGTTCTGAAAGAGCCAAAGGTCTTTGAACTTACGCTGTGAGTGGGACTCACAAGGGATTACATATCAGAAGACGATGACCTGGGTTTTCTCACTTACGGGTTAGATATTAATGAACACTCGTAATTGACTGCTATCTACTGCGGATAGCAACGTAACCGTTTTCAGATGGTTTAGACCTCACTCAGCGGTATTCTCCCTATGAAATCTGCAAATTGACAATTAACCGAAATATTCCCTGTCCCAAAAGAACCCCTTCTTCTGCACTGCATCTTTTATTACATTGTGTTTCATATTGTCGATTTGTATATAAAACCAGACTGATGTGAACATATATTAGGAATATTTTGACATCTTATTTGTAACAATAATATATCAATATTAATGCATGTTGATGGTCATTTTGCATGAAAAAATCCGGATTCGGAAATTCACCGTGTCTTTATGTCAAACGGCATTTTGAAAATATTAATCAGATTAAAAATATCACTTTCCTGAAGAGAATTGACCTGAGGCCAAAAACAAACTTGTCATTTTGTTTCTGATATCGGTTACTTCATCATTTAAGCATAATGTCCGATGCCCAAGGCTCCGCTAGACTTTTGTCAGTTGCATATGATCTCAAAATCAACATCACGTGCACTGTAGCTTGTTTAAAGATTACCAAAAAGTACAGATCGCTAATCATTTTCTTTTTTTATCCAACGTGGGACATACTTGTATCAGTTAAGTATTAGATATTACACAGCTCATATCTGTGTTAAACGTCTCAGTAGCAGCAGCAGAAGGAACATCCTTAAAACGACTACAATAAGAACAGTCGAGTGCATATCCGTCGTAAAAGGTGGGAGAACTCTGCCACTTGAAAGAGATAGCGCTTCATTCCGCATTGCAAAACGACCTACACTCGACCTGGCTCTCTATACACCGACAGTCTCCCAAAACAATTAAAACATTGATGTTGGAGCTGTCGCAGCCTTCGTAATTATTTGCAGAGTGGTGCATCTATGGCATTAAAGATTCTGTGGCTATAAATAATTATATCAAACTATAGTGTTCGTGAATTTGTTATCAAGACATGTTGTAAGAGGTGTCGAACCTTATTCTAGCTGACATACGTCATGCAAGCGCACTGGAAATCGTAATACCTTCATATAATAATGTTGATGTTTGCATGGTTTTATTGAAACGCCTACTCCTCTGTAGTGTTTAGTGAGCCGACCTCATTTATACGTTTATTAATTTCTAATGCATTCAAGCGCAGCATAATCGCCGATAAAAGACTTGAAACGGCGTATTTAATACTATTGATATTTGAAAGTGAAAGTAAGGACAGAAAAAGCATTGCCATTATTGCCGAAGGTCAAAAACAGCAGCCAATATGAAATTCTTGTGGAAAATGTCTAAACTGTAGTCAAATTAATTGCGGAAAAGGTTGATCTGGCAGCTCCTAGTCATTTTTTTCCAGACTAAGGTAAACACGTAAAACACCGGCTTCCTTTCCAGAGTAAATTGTCTCTTATTTGTAGAATGGCGAATAGAGGTACAGATGAAAAACGCCTTTGCGAAAAACTGAAAAATTTAAACCAGCCTTTAAACCAAACCTGTTTTAGTTGGCGTCATTACTTTGTCAATATGTTACCATAAAGTACACGTTTTTGGAAAGCTGTCATTGCATTGCAAGAAATCTAATCTGAAACCAATGGTCATTTTTATTCATTGAATTCATAGCTTATAATATTAAAAAAGAGTTATGACACCAAAACATATGGTTGAGACTTGACTGGGCCATTGACTATGTGCTTTACATCATACTACAACAAATCTGATGTTTGAGAGGGCTACTGTATAATGAATTACGTGTAGTTAGTGCCAACTGTCTTTTTACCGCGTTATGCTCGTGATGCACTATTAGAGTGACGGGGGATTTTTGTAGAATACGAATTTCTCTCAAATTGCACTGGATCGATTGTAGACCACCTATCAAGAACATTTCAAAGGTTTATTGGAAACAAGTACAAAAGAAAACAGCAAACCTTGTTTTGAACTATCCTAATCGTCCCTATAGTTAACCATGCTTTAATTTTCTGTCGTGCACGACAGAAAATACTCAATCATAATCTTATTACATAAAGACGGCGTATTCGGCTTATTCACTTCAGGTTTGATCTAATACATTGGTAAGCATTCCCGGGTTCGAAAAATATTTCTTTCTGGAAATGTTTTCATATCTCTTTAAAGAGACTCGAGGACATTCTAGAAGGAAGCGCCCCAATTTATTTCTCAAACCCCTCTTGTTTTTGTATATTGGAATGCTTATAAATGTATTAGATCACACCTGAAGTGAATAAGCCCAATAAACCGTCTTTATATAATAAGATGATAAATATTTTATGTCGTGCACAACAGGAAATAAAAGCATGCTTACGATAGCGATAGCAGACAAGTTCAACATAGTTTTAATTTTCTTTTTTACTTTTTTGCCCAATGAACCTTCGACACGTTCTCGGTAGTTGTTCTACAACCCGATCATGTGCAGATTGAGGGAAATCCATCTCTCAAAAAATCTCCTTCTGCCACTTTACAGCCACTATCAGCGATTTTTTCAAAAGGTAAACACATCGCGCCCCCTATTTTTCATCAAAGTCCATATTGGAAATGGTTGTAGTAAACCCCCCTTGTAATTGGCTACGCTTAACGCGCCGTATTTGCCAAGAAATGACGATTTTTCTGCATTGTTTACTAATAAAAGTCGGTATCTGACATTTATTATAGCCAACAAACCAGTCGTAAATTGCATCTTCAATACCACTTCAAAATGCTTTAGTGTCTGTTTTTCACAAAGAACGGTGATATAAGGTGTTAATATGACCTAACACTAGCAATTTAGAAACAACATGGGCATTTTGAATTTGGAAAAAAAAATGACTGATAGTGGCTTGAAAGGATACGACACGTAAGTGAACATATCGAGAGGGTGAGAGTCACATTTTATCTTCAATAGTATAATAAAATCTTTTCATTATGATTCCCTTGTACATTGTGGCTCTAATCCCTCGATCGATATTAAGATTGAATGAAATTTATACTTTCATTAATCCTTTTTACATGTTTAAAGGCAATTTGGAATTTAGGTTTTAACACTTCTAGCAAACTTTAGGGCAGAAAATTGCCATTATAAGGTGATTCTTCAGTTGTAAATACTTTATAGTTGCGCACAACTTTAGTTCTTCTGAAATTAATTAATCGTTAACCATTCCATTCAATGACAAGAATTGTCATTCTGTTATGCGAGCCTCGAGGCTAAAAACACATGGCTGTGCTTTAACAACAGGTGCTCAAAGCACGTCGCTTGCAAAATGGATGAAAGAGGGAGTTTAACGCAGAAACATATTTAACCATATTGATATGAAGACATAATACAACAACTTAAACTTATTTGGTTGTTTGGAATATGTATAACTTCCATTTTTTGGTAATAACTACGTGTTAGAAAAAAAAATGCAATTTTGTGTGTTGCTAAAGGCATGAACAATGAATGGCGGCAGTAGGCCTAATGCCACTTTTATAAGGTGCAATCAAAAAGGATATCTGATATCCATTGGAATTATCACACAATGAAATGGTCCAAATTGCCTTTAAATAAGTGGAAATTATTGCAGTATGTGTTAAAGGGGAATGGCCCGATTTAATTACATAAGATTTTTATCTTAATTGGATGATCTTGACCCCAAACCCCATATGTAAAGTTTCGCTACGATATTTTAATCCGTTGAGATGTGAGAGCTAAAAACGTGATTTGGTAAGCCCATAGAGTACTTTGTAAAATTAATATTGGTCGACCAAAATGGGGCACATTTTCGATCATAACATCCAAACCAAACCTCATTTAGCCCTAAGATTTCACAGGGTAAATGAGAAAAATAGTAGCTTCATCAGACACCAAAATATTGACCTTTTCAGGTAAAATCGGGGCTTCTGGGAACGAGGCTATTCGCGATCGGGCCATAGACCTTTAATTGAAGAATATTTATGTGGTTTACTAACTCTGTAGTGATGTCATTGCACCCATGTAGTAGTCAAGTAAACATGATACCTGAAACAACTCAAATAAACACGAGACTTGAATCAGAATATAGTTAATCTAATGCCTTGTTTTGCCTGGATAAAATTTAAAAAAAATAATAAAAGATGAAGCTTATGTGATTGGAATTGGCCATACTTCATCCGACCTGAATATTCTTTTCTTTACACAGAGACTCTTTAACACTAATTCCAGGTTATTCTCTTTCAACGCCACCTACATCAACGTCACCTACATCATTTGGAAAAATTAAGCTTTGTATAGGTGTCGCGTAATATCCATTTGTCATATTCGTCGTCTTGGCTTGTGGTTTAATAACATCAGTAAACTTTGTATGGTATCAAAAAGAGTTAATAAATACCCAGTGACGGCTAATATTTCCGATATCAAAATAAAATAACATTTCTACTTTAACGTTAAAATAATTGGCAAGAGTTCCATATGAACCCCCCCCCCCCTTGAAAGTTGTACATGTAACAAATCATTTTTATTTTTGGCCTTAGGGTTAGGGGGTTTTATTAGTGTAGGACATAAATAAATATAATTTGTTTCCTGTAGAATTTTAAAGGGGGTACATATGGAACTCTTTCCAAATAATTGGAAAGAAAACGAGATGTACAGATAAAAATGTTAACTTGTTGATAATATGAAAATTGAGGTACGATATTGTGTACTCAACGATGCTTTGGGCGATCTGTGTTTTAACTGGCTTATAGAATCTGGTGATAGAAGACGATAATGAAGGAGTATCCTATTTAAAACTCATCCACTAACTCTGAATTTGATATAGCACCGCGGGGGCATTTTATTTTAAAAAAGATATTTCCAATTTGCTGATTTTATTTTCATGAATGTCATCTGACATTTACGTCTGATGGATTTCGCATTCCGGATTTGACCGTTTTATGTGGAAAATTAGTCTGTAATATTTTCCATCTAATCAAGAGTCAGCGACGCGACACTTTGTAGCATGGGTGAAAATGGGTAAATAGGTTCATCGTATCTTCACATAAGCGGTGAGAAATAGGGCAAATACACATTTGAATTTCAACGTCATCACGTCTTGAACTGATTTAGCAATCTCTTTGATGACTGGAAGTATAAGAGCGAGGCCATTTTTGGCTATTTGTATCTTCCAAAGATTTAGGCGGTATAGTTGAATGATAGAAAATGTTCATCTCAATACAGAACAAATGACGTGAATACTTCCATCCGGAAATCAATGTCTGAGTGATATATAAAGGCCATAGGGAGACCGACATTTCCCGAACGTTTTGAAGATATTAACAGCCTTGTATAATGCCAAGCATTTCAGTCAAACAAAGAAATATATTTAAAACTTTCAAAGAATAAATCATTTTCTCAAACATTAAATTACTAATACCCATCAAATTTGTTTTTTTTTTTAAAAGCTGAGAGTGCCCTCTCTAGTGGGGAAATATATTGTCAAAACTGCGTATACTTGTCAATGCAAAGACTCTAAAGGGCAAAGGTCAAAATTCACCTGATGGCATTTGGAAAACTAAAGATTCGCCGTTTTTTTTGCATTTTGGCATTTGCTAAAATTTTAATGTTGAAAAACATAGGCGAAACAACAACAAAATCTTTTAAATAAGTGGAAGTAATTCTATATAACACGGGTTCATTTTTGTGTATTTGAATGTTTTCCGTACTATAGTCACCCTTTAAAGACAATAGAATTGATTTCGCTACATGACTCCTATAGAATACATTAGGAACGGATGCAACGTTAGCCTCCCATGTGACTGCATCATACATATCATACAGTTTGGTGTCCAGCATACGTACCACGCTGAAAGAATGATAGCATGACCTATAGTTACCAACACGAGGAATATAATAATAATATAGAAAGTGCTTTATGACATATTCCTAAATTATGTAACAAACCTACAAGAGTGAGTGACTAGATTTCAGACTTTAAGACTTGTCCGTCAGTAAATCATGCCTTACAAGACCCCGCCAAATTAAGACGTCTCAAAATTGTCCTTCAAGCATCTGTCTTAATAAACTAGGAATACCCTGTATGGAGGCGATTCATTTTTTAGATGTCTTATTTAGGTCCGCTACCTAGGCGCGTGATAGATTACGTATGACTTACTGAAAAGTATCTCATTACTAGCCTCAAGAAACATGTCCTTTATTAATATTATTAGACATGTCTAAAAATCCAAAACACAATGTTTAGATTGTAGCGACTTTAAATGTTATGGATATGAATTATCAATCTGGTGGATTTTAATTTAACCCTCGGGGGGTTAAGGGGGTGAACTTCGCTCCGGTGCGTTAAAATGCTAAAAACTTTCGTAAAAAGCTTCTAGGTAATCGTTCTCTCATCCTTTCCGGTCATTATAGCGAAAAAAATGTGAAGGTAGCACCTTCACCGGGGTTAGGGTATGCCGTCAAAGTCGAAGGGTAGGGGGGGGGGGGGGTTGCCACCCAAGGATATTTTATGGTGCATTTTTGAAAATATTATGCACAGTATGGCTCTAAAACTCTATGTTTATGTAAAACTAGCCAATGCCATCATTTAGAGCTGAAAACCGCATGAAAATCCGATATTCCTGCGATTTTTAGCGCAAAATTGGATTTTCGCCTATTTTCGGTGGAAAATGCCAATTTTGCCAACTGGCGGACTTGATGACGTCATTGTGACGCCATACTAGGTATGTTGGTACTTATTTGGGTATCAATGGAAAGAGGAGGACCATAGCTATCCATTGGTATCAAAATCATAAGCATCGGGTGCTTATAACAAATTCTTGAGGCCCCCCCCCTTGGTAAACCGTGTTACAAAAAAAGGCTTGGTAAGACGAGGGTTAAAATCTCAATTTAGATTTGATACTGTCTTACATTTTGTAAATCTGTGGAATTTAAAGAGTTCAACCCTTTTGTTTAAAAGGGTTTAAAATGTGTTTCTCTTTAAAAAGTCATTATAATTAGAAAATTTGAGTGATTGATATAATTGTCACAATTGATAGTCCTTTTCGATGATTCTTGAGTCGCAAACTTACCAATTTCGCCTCTCTATACATTTCATTTTCAATGTACATATCAAACGCTTATACACGAATGTAAGGGCCAGGGGAGACACGAAGCCTCTGGCATCAGCCTTTTGATAATCCTGCTTTCTGCAGTTCTGTTGAACACTGTACTGATTTCTAAAAGGGTTCTCGCCACTAAATGTCAAAGCTAAAAAAGAGATGCAGGGTAAATCATAAAACACTGTCAATTCGTCTGATTGTAGCAGGAACAATTAAGAGAGATTGTGACAAGATGAGGTCTGGTAAATAGCCCCTTGAGATATCAAGGTCTCTTGACACGTACACCTTGTAACCATGAATATTCTATGGAGGATGTTAGCATAGAAATACCCCGAGGACTAGCTATATATTGATGCTTTTTTACACGCATGGGTAGCTTTCCTACATCATGGATATCGTGTCGCAGTTGCAACTTGTGGCACTAGGCTTAACAGATTTCAGTAGCTCGTTTTATCATTAAATGAGTTTCAAATGATATCATAATGATCATCATAAACCTTTAAAGCATACCAAAACCCTCCTGGTACAGTTTTCACCAAAATTATCTAAAGCGATTGAAAATAAACAGCACAAATTTGTCAATAGAAAGGAGTATTTGTGAATCTTTCAAGTTAAAAGTCAAGTTCTTTTATTTAGATAATTATTCTTGGTTTTGTGAATATTACAGCGTTGCTATGTATAGGAGATAGCTATAAAATAGCGGCGCCAATAACGTCACAATTATCCCAATATAAAAAGGTATCAGACATGTTATTTCTTATTTCAATATTATTGTCAATTATAAAATATAATCTTAGGTACCATGTTTTACATTTGACCTACTTTCACTAATAAAATCATGATTATGAAATCGGTCTGAATTCACTGAACAGTATGTAGTCAAAGCAATCGGTTGCTTCAACTGGCGAAGCAAACAGCCCTGAAATTCTGAGGAAAATCAATGGCCATTTGATTTGCATCAATAATTAAGGGAAGATGCGGCAGCCTGGACTTAAGTCGTATCACTTCCTGTTCCTCTTCCTCACGTGTTATTACATGACTCCTTTTATCCATGATGGAACACTTCATACATTTAGCGAACGGGACGATGAAATTGTTTTAGCTGGAATCTCTTGAGACCAGGGCCTGAATGCCAGCCTGATGTTTACGGATCATTAACGAGGCCAACGTACATGTACTTCTAACACTAATTTTTTTAAAACATTGTCCCCTCTTTCATTCTTTTATTTTAAAAAAAAGAACTAATATTCTTTAGACCGTGAACAAGCACATATGGAAACGACTATCATCTTATTTTTTTTCTACATGTATATCTGTATATTGCAAGTCTTTAATTTTCGGCGATGAATTTTTAAACTGAACTCCTCTCTCTGATGCTTTTTATTTTATTGTCCAATTGGCCATAGAGAATTCTCTCTTAAAGGACCATGGCTCGATCGCGAATAGACCCGTCTCCAGGACCTGCGATTTCACCGGAAGTGGTCAAAATTTGGTGTGTCGAAAAAAGCTACTATTTTTCTCATTTACACTGTTGACCCAATGAAAATCCTTGAGAGAAGGGTTTGATTGGAATGTTATGAGCTAAAACGTGTTTCATTTGGGTCGACCAATATTAGTTTACAGAGATCTATGGGCCTTACAAAATAACGGTTTTAGGTTTATATAGAAAGGTTCATATAATCTGCTGATTGATGAAACTTCACATTACAGGTTCGGGTCAAAGGTTCGTTTTTAACTCAAGATTTTTTAAATTTATGTCAGGGACTAATTAGACATTAAGGCTGGACTCAGAGATTCCCGATGAGGGCACTCATTTTTCAAAAAATTTAGTTTTGTGCAATTAACTTAATGCTTGTCCATATACTATCACGTCTGTGAATAAACTAAGTCAAATCGAGTCTTTATATAGAAAATCACAACTTTGTTTTATAAAATTTCCGATCCGGAAATTCGGTTATAACAGTCTCTATGGCACTGTTATACGGTGCATAAATGTTTACTGCATGAAAACGAAAAATCTGATTCATCTATAACTTGGAATTAAGATTTTAGGTAACTATCTTTAGTTCTAGACTGAGCTATTTGTAATTACTACACCAAAACTTATATTTCAAAATCGTGAAAGCAGCCTTTTTAACAAGCTGGTATTAATTAGTACGCTGATGGGTGGCGCCAAGATAGCGATTGACCTCGCTTTTGAAACTCTGCAGTCCTGGTTTGATGCTACATGACAGGAAGGTCATCCATAAGCCTACAGAGAATGGGAGAAATGATCTGTGGGAGGCCAAGTTGGAGCTTGGGACTTTCACAGCAAGGTCATGAGACCGGGGGGGGGGGGGGGGGGGGGGGGGGGGAGAAAAAACAAACTGAAGCGCCTAGGCGAGATCAACTGAAAGCCGCTCAGGTAGCAGCTGGCTGAGGAGATCTGGTGCATGTCCATATAACATGTGGTGGAAAAGTGACAATTCCAACTGCCTGCGATGACCAGTGGTTGATGTGATGATTGGTGAGCTCACTCTCGGGGATACCAATGCTGAACTTGCATATTCCATGTTGGATCGACCTATGATTTAATATATAACAGCCCTTTAGTGTGTGGAAAATGAAGTGTTGGCTCCGGGCCATTTGGGAAAAAAATAGTACCTTTTCCGCGTTTTTTTTTGGCAACCTGATTGAATGGCCACCAGGTTATGTTTTGGCTTAATACCTATCAACTATATTTCGGAGATTGGCGATGAACCGTGACCCTGAGCATTGGTAACGGTTGAAACAATGATGCATACACAGCACACAATGGAGAATACAATAGACGGATGGGTGGTAGGACATTCAGTAACACGGACACTGTATTATGACACCGGTTTATGCAAGTCGTGATGTTAAAACACGTGGCTGTGCTTTATACAGGTGACCCAACCACGCGCTTGCAAATTGGTATTAAGAGTGATCATGAGTTAGCGCAGAATATCTTTAAACATACTTATATGAACACATAATACAACGACTTCTACTTATTTGGGTGTTTGGAATATGTGAAATTTCCGATTGTATTAATAATGATGTGTACATTAAAAAACCAATCCCAAAAATGCATTGTTGCAGTTAAATAGTTAATCTAATCTAATTAATCATTGATATTTAATATCCATTGAAATATCAACACAATTGAATTTCGCCTCCAAGTTGCATGTAATAAGTAGAGCTTCCTGCGGGCTCGGGGTAAAGAATAGACTTGATGTATTCCCTGCATGTCGTAACTTCGTAAGAGGTGACTAAAAGGGATGATGATTCGTCTAATGTTCCATCGTGCATGATGTGGTTGTTAGCGGAAACTTTGAAATTGTCTTAGCACGATCTTAAAATTGGTCATACTTACTTGATACATGGATATTTACTCGGTAATGAATTAATTCCTCAGTGTATCCCTGGTAATTGCGCTCTTACTGTATGTTTTCTGCGTATGAGAGCAAAGTCAATGCAATCAATAAGTTTAATGTCCATATATGAAAACATTTTAAGCTTCTTAACAACAAAACTAAGGCCATCCCAAAACAATGCAATAGATTGGTCATTTTTTTAAATAAGAAATCTGTTGTATCTTGGCTATTTCATAAAGATTAAGAGTAGTTTGTATGTTATGGTAATGTAAAATGAAAGTGTATTTGTTTGTGTACGAATAGACTCTTTATAAATATTATAATTAGAATTAACAAAAGTGAAATTTTCATGATAACATATTTTGTCTTGTAAAATGTCTGATATATCCCTAGCGTCCCTTAACTGCATTTAAATACACTTAAAACAAAACACGGAGCGAACCCCTGCCTTGAGTTAGGGGGATATTGCCCCTAGATCTAACAAGAAAAAATAACGCTACTCCCTTTTTTGCCGGTGATCTTAGTCCATCTAGAAGGACCCTCGTTCCTCCCTGTGTCCATCCCCCCTTGTGACCCAGCCACCGAGCGGGAAGCGCGAGCGCTACGCGCTCGGTGGCTAGGTCAGCTGGGGAAACGAGGGTCCTTCTAGATGGACTAGTGATCGTCAGATTTTCCTCTTGGGACGTTAGAGACATAATTAACCATGGTGACACAAAAAGATTACAGTATGTGTTAATTTAAGAATATTTCTGTGGTTCACTAACTCTGTTATGGAGTGATGTCATTGCAACCATGTAGTAGTCAAGTAAACATGAAACAACTCAAATAAACATAATGCTTGAATCAAAATATAGTTAATTTAATGTCTTATTTTGCCTGGATATTATACAAATAAGATGAAACTCTAAATATGTGATTGGAATGGGCCATACTTCAAAGGACATGAACATTTTATTTTATTTCTACAGAGACACTTTAACCGTAATTCCAGGTTATTCTCCTTCAAGGCCACCTCTATCATATATCATTTGGAAAATTGAAGCTTTGTATAGGTGCCACGTAATATCCATTTGTCCACATTCGTCGTCTCGGCTTGTGGTTAAATAACATCAGTAAACTTTGCATGGCATCAAAAAAGAGTTAATAGCTACCCCCTTGACGGCTAAGATTTCCGATATCAAAACAAAATAACATAAGGGACGAGAAATAGGGCAAATACACATTTGAATTTCAAAGTCGTTACGTCTTGAACTGATTTAAGAATCTCTATGAAGACTGAACATATAATAGCTAGGGAGGCAAGTTTGGTTATTTGTATATTCCAAAGATTTATGCAGTATAGTTAAATGATAGAAAATGTCCTGATGTGAATACTTCCATCCGGAAATCAATGTCTGGGTGATAAAGGCCATAAGGAGATCGACATTTCTCGAACGATATTAACAGCGATATAGAACGCCAGGCATTCTTGACAAGTACAAAAAATATTTAAAACTTTTACAGAATAAATCATTCTCTCAAACATTAAATTACAAATACCAATCAAATTTGGTATGTTTTTAAAGCTGACAGGATCCTTACACCATTGGGAAATATATTTGTAAAAACTGTGTAGCTGTCAATGCAAAGTGTCAAAATTCACCATCTAAAATTACTTCAAGGTTGAAAGGTAAGGATTCGCCGAGCTTTTAACCCCCTGGCTTAAAAAAATTGTGGGGAATTTTATGATAGGAGATTCCTTCATTGTGGTCCTTATGTATGTCCTTATGTTTACCTATATGCATGTATGTCCGTGTTCCCTTTGGTTAGGTTGGCTGCTTACTGCTCTCATAATTGCATGGATTGCTCTATTCATTGCATACTTGTTTACAGGAACCACTTGACCAAGGCGCTTTTGGGATGTGCGCAAATTTACCTCTTATGTCCTCCATATGACCTTTGACAACAGTTTTCCTTCATAATTGGTTACACAAAAGCCGGGGATTCGCAAGTTCCATCTTGCAGTATTTTTGAATTTGACATTTGCTAGAACATTTTTAATTTTTAAAAAGATAGGGAAATTACAATAAGAACAACAACAAAACTCTTCAAATAAGTGGAAGTGATTCTATACAGCACGGGTTCATTTTTTGTGTATTTGAATATTTTCTGTGCTATATTCACCCTTTAAAGACAATATAATTGATTTCACTAGATGACTTCTTTTCCGAAAGAATACATTAGGAACGGATGCAACGTAAACCTCCCATATGACTGCATCATAATATCATACAGCATGACCTATAGTTACCAACACGAAGAATATAATAATATAAAAAGTGCTTTATGACATGTTTCTAAATTATGTGACAAACCTACAAGATCTAGAGTGGTTAACTAGACTTCAGACTTCAAGACTTGTCCATCAGTAAGTCATGCCTTACAAGACGCCGCCAAATTAAGACGTCTCAGAACCGTCTGATTTAATGAACCAGAAATGCCTTGCGTGGAGACGTGTTGTATTTTAGATATGTCTTATTTACGTCCGCCCCGCCACCTAGTCACGTGATAGATTACGTATGACTGAACTGGAAAGTATCTCAGTACTAACCTCGAGAATCATATCTTTTATTAATATTATTAGACATGTCTAAAAATCCAAAACACAATGTTTAGATTGTGGTGACTGCAGATATTATGCATATGAAGTATAATCTAGAAGATTTTAATCTGAAATCTCATTATGACTCTTGTCCTAATCTTTTTTATCCGTAGAATTTAAAGAGATCAAATCTTTGTTTTTCCTTATTACGATTAGTGATTGATATAATTTTCAGTTTATTTTCACAGTTGATAGTCCTTTTGATGCATCTTGAGTCATTAAACTTGTCAATTTCGCCTCTCTATAATTTCACTTTCAATGTACATGAATAAATCAAGCGCTTATACACGAATGTGAGGGCCAGGGGAGGACACGAATCCTTTGGCATCAGCCTTTTGATAATTCTGCCTTCTGCAGTCCTGTTGAACACTGTACTGATTTCTAAAAGGGTTCTCGCCACTAAAACGTCAAAGCTAAAAAAGAGATGCAGGCTAAATCATAAAAGCACTGTAAATTCGCATGATTGTAGCAGGAACAATTAAGAGAGACCGTGACAAGATGAGATCTGGTAAATAGCCCCTTGAGATATCAAGATCCCTTGACACCTTGTAACCATGAATATTCTATGGAAGATGTTAGCATAGAAACACCCCGAGGAAAAGACTTAACTCTATTTTTTTGTTATTCCTTATTGACCACATGTCTAAACGCAAGACAAAGACAAGACACAATTTTTAGAGTGTGGTTGCAATCTAATTAATTCAGAAAGAAACATAAAATGTAAAATAGACAGTCGAGACTTGAATTTCCTGATTCATACACGATTGATTAAATATTACAGTGAGTAGTAATTTAAAGACCTCTGTGTAATGCCAGTGTTCATATACTCTGAATAGGTCAGTGGTAATTAATTATTATCATGCTAATGAAATCTGAATTCACTGAACAGTGTCTAGTCAAAGCAATCGGTTGCTTCAACTGGCGAACCAAAACAGCTCTGAATTTGTGAGGAAAATCAATGGTCATTTGATTTGTGCCAATAATTAAGGGAAGATGCGGCAGCCTGGACTTAAGTCGTATCACTTCCTGTTCCTCTTCCTCACGTGTTATTACATGACTACTTTTATCCATGATGGAACACTTCATAACATGTTAAAAATAGCCAACGGGTCTATGAGAGTGTTCGCTGGAATCTCCTGAGACCAGGCCTGAATTCCAGCCTGGACAATTGACAGATCAATTAACTTGGGCGATGTATACTTGTACACTAATTTTTCTTATTAAAATATTTCCCCGTTTTTTTAATCCTTATTAAAAAAAAAGAACTAATATTTAAAATATATTCCAAAAGGTGCGGATTCCTGGTCTGCTAACGTAGTGCATATGGACCGACACTCATCTTATTGTTTTTTCTTTATAGTATACTTGGTATTATTGTTAACTTGTATTTAAAATTGGGGATTGGAAATTTCATTACCTGGACTACTCTTTCCTTTGATTTATATTTTTTATGCCCCCTTGGCCCTAAAGAATCTGCTTCGTAATGACCATTAAAGCCACTATTAGTCATTTGTTCCAAATTCAAAATGCCCATTTTGTCTCTAAATTGCTAGTGTTGGGTCATATCGACAACTTATATCAATTACAGTTCTTTGTGAAAAAAACACGCATTTTAAAGCAGTATTGAAGATGCCATTTACGACTGTTTCTAGACCTAAAAAAAGTCGACCCCGACTTTTATTATTAAACAAAGCATAAAAATCGTCACTGCTTGACAAGTACAACGTGTTTCGCGTAGGCACTTCCAAGGGTCTTTATTACAACACTTTAAAAATAGACCCTTTAAAAAAAAAAAAAAAAAAAAAAAAAAAAACAGGGATTTTTTTACTTTTGAAAAAAATCGCTGATAGTGGCTTAATACCAATGTTTGTAAACCGTTAGGGTTGGTATAATATAGGTTAACTTCCCCACGGACATTGCACACAATATTCAATATATCAATATACAATATATGCCCATTTTGTTCCCCTCTAATTGCTAGTTTTGGGTTCATATCGACCACTTAGTAATGGGATTTAGCACTTTAATTCAAATATATCATCCCTTAAAAACACTTTTATATATATCTATTTATCTCTATCATATATATATATATAGTTTATATCAATATCTCTATATATCTCTATCTCTCTATTTCTAGTTTATATCTCGTTTATATAAATATGGAACTGCGTCACTGGTTTGATCTGTTCAACGATTTCCCCATTTAAACATACCTGCCAATTTTAATTGCCTTCACGAGGCATGGAAATTTTTTATTAGTGCAGTGGTGAATTAATATATTTTATAAATTGTTGAATTAGCACAAAATTTAATTGCGACTAGGCACAGAATGAGAACAAACATCAATAAACCTGCTTAGAATCGCTGAAGTTGAGTAGCAAAAGGTCAAACGAGTTTCCTAACTTTCACCTCGACATATTTAGTTCAAGCCAAGTAAAGCATTATGTTGTTACCAGCAGCATTAATGAGGCATAACATCGTGACATGCCCTTCTACCCATTTCAATATTTCAAAAAGCCCCACCAAGTACAAGCACACAGCCGAACGCGGCGGACCCTGTGGTCCCAGAAGGACCCAGTGGTTTATAAAGGCTACCCCAATGGACCACAAACGTACCCATTTTTCTAATTTCAGGTTGACCTAACCCACCACAACTAGAGCAATCAAGAGCAAGGCCCCGCCACCGTAACCACGCCACGGATAACAAGCATTATTCTCAGTAGCGAAATTTAAAATGTTGCTGGGGGAAGGTCATGCTAACCTAACAGCAATAGCGATTTCAAAACCCTCAACATCCGGCGTACCCGAGTTATGAGGGCGCTCTTACCATAAGTCTGACGGTTACAAACAGACACGACTAAGGGCTAGGCCTGGTCACGAATTTTAATCTAAAGTTGACCGTTATTGGAAATTAACACTTGCAGCGGGGTTAATCCACTAACCTTTACGGATTTTGAAGTCAATAATTTATTCCACAAATTATGATATACTAAGATTGATAAAACAAAGTGTTTAAGACGTGATTGTACAATACCAACGAAAAATTGTTTTCAAAAAACATAATTACACATTGAAAAGAATCATATACGACTGACAGCCAAGACAAAGGACGGTACTCGGAACAATATAATAATAGTTAGAAAACGTTTAATCCTAATTTGAGAGAAAATTTTGCTTAAGCTGTAAACGGGAGTGTTTTACGGACTTGGATTGTTTTATTTTATTTTCTAATTAATTCATAAATGAATGGGCGGTTTGTTTTAGTACATTGGTCATAAAAAGTTCATGATCATTTATATGTCTTTTCGGATAGTCATGGATGTCAGAGCGTTTTATAAGATAGTTATTAAATGTATTAGGGAATTCACTTCTTGAATATTTGTACATAAACTTCTATTCAATAGCTCGTGCTCCATTATCCGCAGTTGTTCAAATGTCTGTTTGATCTGTAGCTGTAGGGCGCATTGCATTTTTTGAATTTGACAATGAAACTAAAGTGCTCGTGCAAAAGGGACGAACTCTAATTCCAAACGTTTAAAACCAGCTTTCAAATGGTAAGTTGGTCAGGAACATTTCACATACTTTGATATTACACGTTTAATACCGGATGGCAAGTTGTTACAAATATTTTACTTTCGATGCAGTCACTGCTCTTACAAACCAATGATTTGTAGATATTCACTTATTTTCATCTCTGCTGAGTTTTGTTTCAATAAAGAAACTGCATCTATGGTATTTTTGCCCCTGTGGTATTTATGCCGGTTTTGAGACAGTATGAATCAATGGCTTCTTTTGACATAAATTGTTTACATCATGATAGTGATATTTTCGGAAGCAAAATAAATTATAATATCTTCATTAATAAATTGAGAAGAAACCATAAAATATCAACAAAATGAACATAATAATCAATAATATAAAGACTACGCAACAGATTGGGGGGTCTATGGGTTGTTTGGGTTGTTTTTCCATCACTTTTCAATCTCTTTGAGTGTTTTCATTTTCATTTGTTTACCCTATTGCAAAAGCGTTCACGTCCCATTACTGCATTTCTTGAGTACTTTTTCTAGAACTTGTGCTCGATTTGCCAACCAATTTTGCTATTTTAACGATTTATTATTTAATTCAGATATTCGAGTCACGACAAAGCGAAGTCATGTTCAATTTTTGCGGTGTATCGGCCCACACGTCTACTAACAATGGCCTTCTTAACTCCCAGTTCTTGACTGAGTTTGAGCATTTTCTTGACGACATTGTACTACTCCTGGCCAATTCTTCATTCTCGGTGACTTTAACGTTAATGTTGATAATGCCTATAAATGGGATTCTAAACGTTTCTTATCCAATTTGTCTTCTTACGGCTTTTGCCAACACGTCCTTGGACCCACACATAAACATGGTCACACCCTTGATTTAGTATTTAGTAATAACTCGGCTTGATGATGATATTGTTCAGAACTGTCTTGTCCATCCTGTTGTATTCGGATCATCACATTTACTCCAGGAACTTTAGGTCTGTGTACAGAGAGAAGGTGGAAATAAATAAACCATAGCTGATTTTTTCAGGATAGTTTGCTATTGCTGTGAGAAGCAACATATCAAAGTCCCCAAGAGTCCCCCTTGTGCTTAATGAGTAATAAGGGGGTAAAGTTTATGCAGGGGTAAAAAATTTAAAATGGTTCAATCGAGCTAAATCATGGACTATTGTGTTCTTCTTGTCACACTGATTAAAAAAAATGTATGGTTTGCCTAACTTTTGACCTTTAGTTTTAGGAATATAGGCTAAATTTCTTTCAAGGTCATCGTGGGGTAAAATTTTAAAAACAGTCCGATTTTAATTAAATTAATCCAAAATTACTCGTACATGCTGTAGGTCATATTATGGCAAAAAATGCTTTCCATCTACATCTACATCTTTTAAATATTGACCTTATAGGGCAGTGGCTTTTGACCTCCCAAAGACCCTGTAGAAACCTGTCATAATGATCCCTATAACTATGGCAGGAATTACTTCAACTATTTAAATATTTTTTTTTTTTTTTTTTTTTTTTTTTTTTTTTTTTTTTTTTTTTTTTTTTTTTTTTTTTTTTTTTTTTTTTTTTTTTTTTTTTTTTTTTTTTTTTTTTTTTTTTTTTTTTTTTTTTTTTTTTTTTTTTTTTTTTTTTTTTTTTTTTTTTTTTTTTTTTTTTTTTTTTTTTTTTTTTTTTTTTTTTTTTTTTTTTTAGACAATTGGACCATTATAAAATTTGACCCCTGTACAAATTTTACCCCCTTATTACTCAATAAGCACAAGGAGGACTCTTGGGGACTTTTGATATGTTGTTCCTTACAACATAAGGAAACTATCCTGAAAAAATCAGCTATAGCTTATTTATTTCCGGGTGTTTTTCTATTAATCTTGGACTAATTGTCATGTGCTCTGTTCGGTATGTTAAACCACCTCCTATTGAAAATCTTGTGTGATTTTGAAAGACAGGCGTAAAAAAGGCGTTGCGTTAAACGTGATGGTTCTTCGAACCTCCCTATTATCGTTTTTTCATCAAAAACAAACATCCACCTGCGAGATGGTATAGGTAAGATCAGGGTGATCCCAAAGTGATGGATAGGGGGATGGTGGGTGGATTAATGTACGTTGGGGATATATTGAGGGAAACCACTAGGATCGCCTGGACTATTTTGATTACATACACGTAGTTTTATTATAGTGAATGGGTAGAGATGCAATGTTTCATCCAATGTAGCGATCAGGTCAAAGGTGCATTAGTCGATCTATCAGATTATCAAATATGCGTATTGTATGGGCGTATTGATATATTACAGGCCACCACCCCCTTCGGGGAGAGAGAAGTACCAACATTGCGAGCCCAACACATGAATATCACAGGCATGATTTGGTACCAATAGATATGTTATGGAGCTACTTAGCAACATTAGTATATCCTATTGCGGGGGATATAGGTACCAGAATGGAATGGGAGTTGTCTTGCTTTACGAATACTCGTCAGTCTGCGTTGAAGCCCACCAACTTGGGATGTATGTACTCTCCCCTGCGGATTTCCAAGGGTATGGAAACAGGTTAAGGAGCATGTATTGAATTATGTTTTGGAATAAATTGGACAAAGTATTTATGATTGGTTCGAAATGATTCCTTTGGTGTCAGATTTAAGTTCTTACATCTCGCATGTAATTAATATTAAATTGAGAGAGACTTAGGAGCGTCCTCACATTTGGTGAAGGATCCGCGGTTTACTTTATTATTTTGCCCAGATTTAGTTCGTAATGAACACAAATTCAATTCTTGTTGTCAAACCCATGTCCGCTTGCTAGTATTAGGTTCTCAATGGCCAAGGAAGCATTTTTGGCACACCTGGGTATTTGACACTTAGGATACGTATCATTCTTATGCAAGCCTTTTCAGTGCTATCAAGCGTTGCAGGCATACCTCCGTTTCACTAAACATAGGTTCTGCGTGACGCAGGTCTTTCATTCCTCGGTGATGCGCTCTAAACGCGACTACGGCATATTTAGGTATGTTTTTTTGTAGCTTGCCGTCTTTTGTTGAATGTAAATATTTAGCTACCTCAATTTATGTCTATTTGTGTATTTGGTGGCCATTTTTGTATTTTGCTGGTCAGTAAATGGAACAATAGTCGGTTTATCGTCACTTGCATAGGGACGGGGCGTCGCCCAATGAATCGATAGGAGTCGCAGAATCAAATGTTAAACTTATGGCTAGCAAAATACGAAGGTCCTCATTTTCTGACACATATTCGGGTCTCCTGATTGAAAATTAGATCTTTATATCGTGACCGTTTGAACTTAAATGCGTAGTTGCGTGATTTTGCTAATGAACAAGAAAAACTTAGCTCGCAGTCCAGACTACGTGGTAAGCAGGCATTTGGATCTTGACCGATAGTAGGAAAGACACGTAAGATCATTTTTTAAAGAGCCTTAATGCAAATGTCCACGGTGATAACATCAAATGGGTAAATGAATCCAAATTATTGGTGTTTGCAAGGGAAAACGAAGTATCTTGATGATTACTTTTCAGAATTCTACACTTCAGTCACAAGCAAACAAGTCTACTGATTCACGAAAAGCTGTATCATTTATAAGTGGTTGAAACCTCAGCTTCGGCCTTTGTTATTGGCTAAACTGAACCGAGTCTTTCGAGCGAGCAGTACATTTGCAACGCCTCGCAAGGACCGGTACTGAAACTGCTTCTACCCCCAAGGAAGTGTTGAGTTGGTAAGTGATGTAGATTCCAAGTCCTCAGGTGCCCACGAACCACTTTCTGAGTTGGAAATTGTCAGAGGAAGTTGCTCAATCCGGACTAAGAGTGATGAATTGCTGCTAGGCCTAAATCTTTTCATTCGCAATCACATAGGCCCAAGATACAAATACTTACCAGTTTCATCAATATAGGCCTACGAGTCAACCATTTAGGCCTACTGGTGTGTCAAATGGCGTTCCATCGAAGTTTCCTCAGACAGTTACCAAACCGACCTTCTTTCGTCCTAATAGGACTTTTGTCTCAGGTGGGGTAAACTTGGACATAAAACGTTCGAAGTTATTCCCAATTTCACATTCAAGGTCATCCTTAAACTAACAAACCCCACCCTACATGTCATCAGTCTGTTTTTACGACAGATAAATCCCGTAATGTCAAGTCATCCAAAATGTTGTGAAGGGGAAAAACCAAATTTCGTCAATAGACATTCCTTTGCACGGTTGTTGAGTAATGTTTTTTTTCTTTTTTTTTTAAACATTTTTTTTTTCGGGGATTCAATAAAAACCATATCGTTGTCTCATATAGACACTGGTGCCTCAATTAATTTGATGTTAAGTGAGAACTGTTCAAACAAGTCATGTTGTCAAACTTCCAGTGTATATAAACCAGTGTTAGAAGTTCCAGTGCAAATGGTGCAAGTTTGATATGTCTTAGGCCGAGCTCTATTCCAAGTTAAAATTATTCTGGCACTAAATTTGTGTACCGATGATATCGCCACAGTATAAATTAGATCGTGATCTAATTTGGGGTCTCAATTTTTTGACATTCATAGTGGAAATATTGGATTTTAGGTGCTCTAACAACGTCTGAGGCTTATTCCAGTAGGTTTGAATGGAATTTCTTAGAATTTGGAAAAAAAAAAAAAAATGTGTACCCCATCTCGTTCTCAGACTGTTTTTCAAGCTAGGATTAAGAGACAATTGCCGATTGGTACTTCAGGTGTTTGGCCCGCTGGTAGAACTTTGGAACAATTTAGGCCTACAACTTGCACATACTGTTCTAGGACTAAAAAACAGCAATCACATAGTGAAATAACGTGTGCTTTGAATCCATTGATACGCATGTTGTTATATTAACCCTCGTACGAAACTGCGGAACCTTCACACCGTAAATGACAGAACGTCATTTTTCTCTCACCTTGACAATGAACCGGTCATTATGTCTTCTTCAGTGAACAGTTCTGTTCAAAAGAGATACCAGTTCAACTCCCGGTATTCAAATAATTGAAGTTTTAGACCAAGTTTGATATGTTCTCTGATAATTTGTCTCTGAGCAAAGTAAAAGACTTACAATCATACTTGCAAGTTACAAAGATGTGTTTCAAGCTTCAGGTAGTCCTTTGGGTTAGGTCCATTAGTTCTAAGGTCAAAACATGTGATAAATACAGGTAATCACCCTCCGTCGAGCTCGTCGTACGACACCCTCTCTCATTTGCAGAAAATTATCAGAGGGGATAACAGGTTGAACAATGCTTAATGATCAAATAAATCTCCAATCCACCTCTTGTGTCTAGGAACATAGTTTTTAACTACAAAGAAAGGTTCAAATGACTTCAGATTTGATTGGTTTTACACCCTTGAACCTTTGTTCTTTGCGAGATAATTTTCCTCTCCCTAAATTACTTAGATTCGTAGAAGTAGGAGCTGCAAGTCCGGCATATTTTTCAACTTTAGCTATGGCATGGGCCATGGCAGATAGGGCCTAGATGAAGGTAAGCAAGTGTAAAACATGCATTATTACACAGGAAGCCTTTTGATTAATGTCTCTACCCGTTGGCCTCATAAATGCACTCCAAGCACCACAGCCAGCGTGCCAATGGCAAGAATTCTGAGAGGCTACAGTGGAAAATCGCTCTCATCTATCTTGATGACGTCATCATATTTTCTAAGTCATTTGAAGATCCGAGGTTCAGTCTTAAGCAGTCTTAGATCGTTTTAGATCTGCTGGTGTAAAACTCAAGCCTAAAAAGTGCACCTTTGGTCACAATAAAGTTCGTTATTTAGGCCCTTTAATCCAAAAGATGGTGTAGCTACAGATCCTGAAAAGATTAAAGTAGTAAAGAATCCAGTCCCTAAAAATGTCGGTGAACTTAAATCGTTTCTAGGATTTCTGGATAATGAGGCGGTTTGTGATAGATAGAGTCAGATTGTATATCCATTGATCAGTTTAACTAAGCAGGATGTTCCTTTTGTTTGAACAGCCGCAAATGCCAACAAGCCTTCGAAACTCTCAAGCAAAAGCTTGTTGAACCCCCGATTTTGTCTTATCCTAGATTTGACGGGTCTCAGTTTGTTCTTCAATGTTTAATGAGTTCATCACAGGCCAGCATATATCCTTTCTCAAATTCAGAATGGCTCCGAAAAAGTCATTGCATATGGAGGTAGGGCGTTATCCAAATCCGAGAAACTATTCTATTACAGAAACGAGGCACTTGCGTAGTGGAGGCGTTCAAGAAATATTCCTATATTTCTTCATGGTCCAAAATTCAAAATTGTGACAGACCATCGTGCTTTATGTTTGGTTGTTTGCTTAAGAAACCCGTCACAGGTTTCGTTTGGGCTCGTTGGTAATTGTTTACTGCAAGCTTAGACTTTGAGATGAATTCAGAGTGCAGGCGGTTCAATTAAAAATTGCTGAAGCGATCAGTAGAAGACTCAGAAATGTATTGTCGAATTGCCAAAAACTGTCAGACTGCAATTGAGTTGCAGTAACATCTGTTGTAATGGATTGATGATAAATGTAACTCTGGTTAGCACAAAAGATGGGGTTCTATGAATTGGGTTCCAGTGACTTTGGTCCTTAGATGATGATATATTTCGTGTAGTTCAAAAACC
This sequence comes from Ophioderma brevispina, assembly GCA_023653785.1. NCBI lineage: Eukaryota > Metazoa > Echinodermata > Ophiuroidea > Amphilepidida > Ophiodermatidae > Ophioderma > Ophioderma brevispina. Next base: position 29,233 of record JAMKCH010014117.1, read on the forward strand.
AAATGTCGTGCAATACGTTAATTTAAGGTTTCAAACAGGAAAAACGTTGGGCAGAAAAGTGTAGATGGGCCATCTCAAAAAGTGAAGCCGTCGATTATTTCATTCTTTGATCCACAATTGTTTGCATTTTGCTTAAACATAAGTAACCGTGTTAAGTTCTTTTAGTTATTGCGAGATCTACACGGACAGATATAGTTTTCTATTACTTTAATCAATATCTTATTCATACCAATGGGTTTATTTCTTAAAATGCATCAATGATATTGATAGGTATCAATCTTACAGATAACATTTCTTGGTAAGCTACAAGAAGCCAATATATGGATTTCGCGAAAATATTGTATATTACGTTATCGTGTATTAACTCAATTATTTTGAAAAATTAACTGCACATGATAATACCTTTTGATAGCTAAAGGCAAAAATGTGTATACATTGGTAATTCATACATCAAAATGCTTGGTGAAATTTGGCCGCGTAAAAAATTATATTCCAAAAATTAAATGCGTCGTTTTTAAGCTGTATATTACGTTGTATAGGCCACATCTTAAATGAAGTGAGAGTCTAGACTACTAAAAAGATTTACTTGCTATTAGACACAACATACCCTGACCCTTGATTAGTCGAAATAATTAGGACTACATGCACTCGCCCAAGTAATAGACACTGAAACGCATCCAAATGTATAGTACGTTACGATATTACGTTATCCAAAACGAAGACGAAAAATACAGGAATCCTCTATTAAGTCGCAGGTAATTTTACGCTCTGCAATGCTCCTTGAAGTATTGTTGAGAATTGCTGCACCGAATAAGGTAAGTTAGTCACTTTCTTTAACCGTTTTACCAAAATCGTTTTTTTTTTTGCGTAGATAATATACCACACTGCAGGGTACACATTGTGCTGGGTTTGTGCACTTTGTGTTAATATAATAGGAAAGTATAATGTCTTGTAAGTACTGACACAGCCGTATGCCATGCAGTGTTGCACGGGGCTAGGTACACAGCTATTAGGTGGCTTTAAGTTCAGGGGTTTAGTGGCACATTAGTGGCTCGTGCGTGAGATAACGTAATAGACGTCAAAGGTTTTAGGGCCTATTTAAATATCCTTTTTGTTACAATCTTTGTTCACAAGTCTTTAAAAGGTCATGGTTATTAGAATTTGGGTGGAATTATAGAAACAGAGAAGTTTTAAGTCTGACTTTCCGCGACTAATAGATAGGCTAAGGTAAAAGAAGAATAGGCCTATAGGACCTCAGTGTCGGCTGTTTAAATACCACTGTGGCAAACTTAATGATATTTTATAATCTGAACATATTATACATCGTAAAAAATATATTTAATTCTTATTTTTTTTTAGCGTTATCGTAAAAATGAAACAGAACTTCGGATGGAGACTCAACCCCTGGACTTCAACGAAGCTAAGTTAAAACGCGTCCAGAAATATATTATATACTAAGGTGAATTTACCAACCCGAGGCACAGAAAGAAGGGAATATGGCTGTAATTCTCCAAAGAAGCCACAAGCAAAGAAAAAGGGAAAGAAAAATGCAGCCGCTGCTCGTGGATAAATAATGCGATTTTCAAATGAAAATAAAGTGAACCTGAAATTATGACACTGATTGGTATAAGGGCAAAATTGGAGACACTATACGAACTTACTGGCGGTGTGAAAGCGTAGCTTTGCAAAAGTATAATTTAGGATATAGGCCTACAATGTGGTTTTATAAAAGAACAAAAATAACCTAATTCGACAAAAATGGAAGCTACATTTTGTCATTGTTTAGTAAAAACACCTATTTACGTATTCACTGTCGTGATCTAAGCATGTTGAAAGTGGATTTACAAAAATACGTTTATTACTGCATATAGATGTATATTACGTTATCCATACCAACAACGTGAAAACCGAAACGAAATGGATATGAAATATATTTATATCGTATTTCATGCAAGTGATAATTGAATTTAAAAGAGGGGTTAAGTAGGCTATAAGGCAATAAGTAAGCCCTAAGAATACAGGATGATATCCGTATTTTAAAAAGAGAAAAGATCTGTCTTGTTTGAAACTTTCATTAATATCGATAAAAAATACCAAATAGACTGTTAGAGAAGGACTGCGTTTGAAGTACAAATTTGTATATACCAGTTAGTGCTTTCACTACAAGCATTCCTGATATGTCTCGCACCATTAAGTGATAATTCATGAATTCAAGTGTTAAACAATTCTTTTAAAATCAAAATTATCGAGAGCTGCCATATCGGATAAAGAATATACCAAGGCCCGAAAAACGAAAAACACAACTTAATTTGAAGGTTCAAATGTAAAAATATGGAACAGTGGTCATAACTTTTGTTGTTCCATGATGTATGATATGTTTAGCTAATAAAAAAATTATGATAAAATACTATTTTGCGCGACTGGTTTTTTCGATTTTCAAATTGAGTGGCTTCACTTTTTGAGAATAGCCCAGAAATCGAACCTCATATACCTCAATTCTGAAAGTGTTTTCCTTTTGATCTCTCTGATTTCAAGCGGGAACAAAGAAAAGATTCCTTTGCGGCAAGATGATTAGGTATCTTGGAGATAGGTGATCTTCCTGACGACAAAACAAAGATGCACCGTCTATACTTCTAGAGTCAGGAACATTATTCTCTTCTGAAGGTGGGTTTTATATAGGTATGGACACTCCAAGGAACGTAATTTTCTGAGAGATATAGTTGTTCATTGTATGTTCCATTTAGTTTTATAGAAGATTACGGTGTTGTATTGACTCATTCATGATGAAGGTTTTTGCTGCTCATTTGGTTTCCACAAACGTATGCAAAAAATCAGGCCAAAGGTACTTTTGGAAAAGGTATGTACCAAGGACATGAAACTGGATGAGGTTGTGTTTCGTGCTCTCGTAGAAAAAGACCCTTAAACAAAGGTAATTGCAATTTAAAAACGAGGAAGTTCATGTGACCTTTTGAGGCGCGTCAGTTGTGACATTCTTGTCCATTACCCAATCAACCTCGTGTAACTCGTTTGTACTTTGTTTCACTGACCACTGTACTAGATGGCCCATTTTGATACCAATTAAATCCACTGATGTGGCACGTGCAAAATGCTTTGCCCAATAAAAGTAATATGCAATCATGGTTGTCCAAGAGTCCTTCTTAGTAATAGAGGTGATCATTTCTAAGTTAAAACTGATGGTGGAAGTATGTCGCATTAGGCAAACTCTAATAAGGTTAACACAGCTTATTATCATCCGCCAGTGTAATGCAGGCAAGAACGGCATAATGCTGTAATACTAGACACAGTTTCCCATTATCTAAAACAAGTTTCAAACAGATTGGGATGACTACTTACCATCAATCCAGTTTGCCTACAGAACAGTCCAGCAGATAAACCAAGCGTGGGTTCAAGTCCATGCTTCGTACTCTATGGCAGAGAAGCTCTTTCTACCTATGGACTAGTCTTTCTGAAGCCCAGAAAAGAAAGGTTTCAAGACAGAACTGTTCGTGAAACATATTGCCATCTTTGAACTGCAGCTGGAAAGTGGCTCGGGATATTTATAAGGACATTGCAAGCAGCACCAAACTCTTCATGAAACAGCGTACGACAGGAACGCCACAGATGTCAAATACCGGTAGAGATTGTGTCTATATATATTTCCCTGTAACTCAGCCTGGTCTTTTCAAAGAAAACTCCCAAAATGTGGTGTGTCCGTATCTTCTCGTCAGACAAACAGGTCCTGTTAACTTTATGGTAAGGAATCTTGAGAACAATAAAACTGGTTCTTCTCCATAAACGTAATCGTATGAAATTTGCATACGATAGGTAGTTCGCCCCCTACCAAGGACGGAACTACCATGCAACCTCATGCTCAAAGCCCAAATAGGAGGTTTGACAGATGCTGATCTTTCCCAAGATTCCTTTCAGCCGCTGTTAGCCAAGCAGTCTCCAGCAAAATCTACTGTTACAGTCCTGGCAATACCTTTCTACAGAAGGAGTTCGTAAGAACTTTACCAAGTGGAAGTATCATCAGAGGAAGATTCATTAATGGTAAAATGCAATACCTGATGAAGTGGTCAAACTATTCTAATAAGTACAATACTTGGGAAACATGTGTCTATCTTAAAGGTGCAACGAGAGATTGCACATATCGGGTGGCATTTAAAAAATCGGAAGAGTACTGATTTTTGCCCCTGATGTAAAGCTTTCCATCACAAAAAGATCTCCCATCTGAAAGGATTAAGCGAGAAATGTTTCTTTGTACAAAAAAAATTGTGAAATTTTTAATTCGTATAGGAAATGCAAATACGAAATTCAGCTATGTTTTTAATTGAAATACAAGCAAATCCAAATAGCCTTTCACTTTTTCTCTCTTCTAAGGAATTTTCTGTGCGTAGCGAAATAGAAGGCAAGAAAATCTATTGAGTATCTAATCTACATGAAAATTACTATTATGACACAATATCATGATGCATTTTAAGGCATTAATCCTGTCAAAAAATAACCAGGAAAACAGTGTGATTGTGTTAACATCCAAATATGCCAATTTTATCTACCTACTGATGCAAAGAAGTTAATACTTTGTTTAATTAAAATTTGATTCCATTGATCTAATGAAGTTTGTACGATGTGCCTGCAGGAGTACCGGAATCGAATGATATTGGTCTTTTGTGGATCAGATATAATATTTAGTCATATTTGAAGCAATCGAAGATTAAATTATAAAATGTTCTGGTGTCTTGTAATGTTTTGTATGTAAAGCATGGTCAATTCAAGCTTGCTAATCATATTGTATGTATTTTTTGATTGCGTGTCATGCAGAAAGAACTTGAGGGTACCCGAAATAAACTACTCTACGAACCTGTACCAGCTAACCTGTAGTCCTAACGGTGTGTGAAGGTGATATCTTTAAAACCTAGGGCCGCCGTCGTAGATTACTTTAGGGACATCGTGGTGGAAAGAAACATAACTTTAGTGGCGCGCACTTTCCATATTAACAAAGTTCGTTCTGGAAAACGATATCTTCTGCTCTAATAAAAATCCTACAAGCTGTATTCTAGTCAAGTTTTAAAGACAAATGGAACCATAGCCTGTAAGTAATGTTAAGTGGAGAGTATGGTCGTCATGATTTTCTAAGCTTAAGTTAGAGAGAATCTTGGTACTTTCCTAGGGTCTGTTGAAACCTGGCCATTCAATTAATTCAATTCAATTTAATAGGAATCAATTCAATGCCAGGGAATTAAATGTAATCAAAATACTTCAATTCATTGCATTTTATACATGTGTATGGATGAAATTAGCATGAATTCTGCCAAAATTTCACAATCTAAGTGCCATGAATCAAGAAGTAAATATGGTCATGGGTGAGCTTGAAAAAATATTGGCAAATTTGTAAATTGAAATGTTTAGAGATTGAGGAGAATATTAAGTTTCGGCAAAGCTAAAACTGCCTCAAAACAAAAAAAGTAAATATTAAGTTGCACACGGATCGATCCTATGTTTTTGCACATTTTGGCAATGTCTCCAAATTTAAATTAAAAGGAAAATCGTCGCAGTCGATAAAAAAGGAGAGGCAATGTTATGGAGCTACTGCTGCCACATTAGATATCCTTATTAGCGAAGGTATATACCAGAAGGAATGGGATAGTTTGCCAATACGATATAGTCAGTCTGCGTTGAACGCCACAACTTTGGTGTATGTATCTCTCCCCTGCGGCATTTCCAAGGTATGAACGTATGTTTAAGGAGCCATGTATTTGAATAGGTTGAATAAAGTGACAAAAGTATTATGATGTTCCGAAATGAGTCCTTGTGGTGTTCAGATTTAAGGTCTTACCTCTCGCATGATAATTAACTAATTACATTGAGTAGAGGACTTAGGAGCGTCCTCACGATAGATATGGTCTCCTCTTTCCCATTGATACCACACCAATGAGTACAAAATGCTAGATACGTAACAATAAAGTCATAAAGATCGCGTGGTTAAACAAAACGCAATTTACATTATTAGAACACACAAAAAACGTTAGAAGTATCGATTTTCAGCGATATTTGGACTACTTGATGGGAAATTAATAGTTAGTAATGAGGTTTATTTTTATTAAACATTTGATTCCATTGATCTAATGAAGTTCTGTACGAAGTGCCTGCAAGAGGTACCGGAATCGAATGATATTGGTCTTTTGGATCAGATAATATTTAGTCATATTTTGCAAGCAATACGAAGCATTAAATTATAAAATGCTTCCTGTTTCTTGTAATGTTTTGTATTTAAAGATTGTCAATTCAAGCTTGCTAATCATATTGTATGTATTTTTGTGATTGAGTTTCATGCAGAAAGAACTTGAGGGTACCCGACATAACTACTCTACCGAACTGTACCAGCTCTACCTGTAGTCCTTCAGCGGTGATATCTTTTAAAAACCTAGGGCCGCCGTAGATTACTTTAGGGACATCGTGGAAAGAACATAACTTTAGTTGCGCGCACTTTTCCATCTTAACAAAGTTCGTTCTGGAAACGATATGTTCTGCCTCTAATTAAAAATCCTACAAGCTGTATCTCTAGTCAAGTTTTAAAGACAAATGGAACCATAGCCTGTAAGTAATGTTAAGTGGAGAGTATGGTCGTGATTTTCTAATCTTAAGTTAGAGAATCTTGGTTAACTTTCCTTCAAGGTTCTGTTTAACCTTGGCAATTCAATCTAATTCAATTCAATTTAAAGGAATTCAATTCAATGCAATGGAATTTAAATGTAATTCAAAATAATTCAATTCATTGCATTTTATACATGTGTATGGATGAAATTCAGCATGAATTCTGCCAAAATTTCACAATCTAAGTGCATGAATCAATAAGTAAATATTGTCAATTTGTGAGCTTGAAAATATTGGCAAATTTGTAAATTGAAATTGTTTAGAGATTGAGGAGAATATTTAAGTTTCGGCAAGCTAACAACTCCTCAAAAAAAAGTAAATATTAAGTTGCACACGGATCGATCCTATGTTTTTGCACTTTTGGCACATGTCTCCAAATTTAAATTAAAAAGAAATCGTCGCAGTCGATTTAAAAAAGGAGAGGCATATGTTATGGAGCTACTTTATGCCACATTAGATATCCTTATTAGCGAAGGGATATATACCAGAATGGAATGGGCATAGTCTTGCAATACGAATACTCGTCAGTCTGCGTTGAACGCCCACCAACTTAGGATGTATGTATCTCTCCCCTGCGGCATTTCCAAGGTATGAACTTATGTTTAAGGAGCACATGTATTTGAATTATGTTTGGGAATAAATTGACAAAAGTATTTATGATGTTCCGAAATGATTCCTTTGGTGTCAGATTTAAGGTCTTACCTCTCGCATGATAATTAATATTAAATTGAGTAGAGGACTTAGGAGCGTCCTCACAGATAGCTATGGTCCTCCTCTTTCCATTGATACCACAATGAGTACCAACATGCCTAGCATTACGTAACAATAACGTCATAAAGTTCGCGTGTTAACAAAACTGCCAATTTCCATAGACACACAAAAAAGTTAGAAGTATCCGATTTTCATGCGATATTTTGGCTCTACTTGATGGGAAATTAATAGTTTTATATAATGAGAGTGTTTTTAGTGCTGCAGTCAAATTTAATCAAAATTTCTAAATGGTTTGATGATAACAACTCACTTTGAATGCCAAGAAAACCAAGTTTATGGTCTTTGGTACATGTCATATTCTCAATAAATTTCAAAATGTTTCTCTGCACTGTAATAATGATACTATTGAAAGGGTTGACCAGTTTAAATATCTTGGTGTAATTTTTGATCCTTTGATGTCCTGGTCTGATCATATCAATCATATTTCTGCATGTATTTCTAAGCGTTGTGGTGTTATTAGAAGACTTAAATATTATATTCCAAAAGATACTCTGGTTATACTTGTAAATTCAATTGTCATGCCACATTTTGACTATTGCAGCCCTGTCTGGTCTAAGTGTACTAATGATCTTATGAATTCACTTCAAATTCTTCAAAATAGATTAGCTCGTATAATTTTATCAGCTGACATTAGAGCTCCTGTTAAAGATATGATGTGTACACTGCAGTGGAACAAACTTAAAGGCCGACTCAGAGATTTCCTGAGAAGGGCGCCCTCAATTTCCAAAAAGATCGTGTTTTTTGCATGTACATAATGCTTGTCCATATACTAATCACTGTGTGAAATTGCTAAGCTTAAATCGAATTCCTTCATATAGAAAATCACAACTTTGTTATAAAATTCCGGATCCGGAATTTTTGTTATACACAGTATCCTATGGGACGTAATACTACACATAAATGTTTACTGCATCAAAATGAAAAATCTGATTCATCTCAAATTTCGGAATTGCGCATTTTAGGTTACTATCTTTAGTTCTAGTTGACTATTTTTCATTATTACACAAAAAAATAATATTTCGAAATCTCTGAGTCAGACTTTAATGATCGGTTATATAACCATATGCTAATGCTTATTTTTAAATGCTTCAAAGGTCTTGCCCCAGTTTACCTTTCTTCTCAGTTCACTTTTATGCACTCAGTTCATTTTAAGGGTACCAGAAGTCAAACCACAAACTAATCCTGGAATCTAAATCCAGGAAAACGTACTTTCCATGTGAGAGCAACCAAAATATGGAACAGTCTTCCAGGGCCTCCTTGGAAATCAGTGCTCTTGTCACTGAAGGGGCTACCCTGCCTAAAGAAAGTTAAATAAAATAAATGTAATACTGTTTTTGAGTTGCTAAAATTGCGAAATATCAATTTTCCACCCCATATTCAGTATTTTCATACTTTCTTCAACATATGACGTCATAGTAATGTCATAATGGGGATGTTGGTACTTATTTTGATACCAATGGAAAGAAGAAACTCTAATCTATCCTGTGATACCGAATTTACAGGAATCGGATGTTCAGTAATGAAAATCACAGGGGGTGGTAATCCCCCTCCCCTTCGGGAGTTTTGTTACAAAAAATGGCTCAGGTAGACGATGTTAACGTTACAGACAGAAGACTACTAAAAATTGTCATTGTTCTGGGGGTTGTTTGTAAAAGGGGAGATGATGGGTCGCCCGGAGCAATAGTCCGGGCTTTCCATATACGACAACGGAATAAGCGTAAAAACTAATGTTGCGTAAACGAAGTCAACTGAATCGAGTGCCATACATGTATCTGTCCCGGTTGTAGGTGGACTACGAGTCCCGGACTGGACCATTATCTCCTGCCACTAGGTGTAAGGAATCTGAGAGTCACCCATGGACAGAGTCTTAGCTACAATGACAACATATACTAAATAAACCGTGATCTTTTAGACGAGGGCTATTGGGTGGAGTGTTGAAATAAATGATGCCTACAGCACAAAATGGGGGAGAACGCGATAGACAGATGGGTGGTAAGCTGGTGGTAGAACTCCGTCACAGGACAATGTAATTCATGACATCGGTTATGCGAAATTCGCCAGGTTAAAACACGTGGCTGTGCTTTTTTAAACAGGGGGACCAAAACAAGCGCTTGCAAATGATTTAAAGGAGTGATGTTAGCAAAAAAAAATATTTTTTTAACATACTGCAATGAACACAAAAAACAAATTATACTTGTTGAGTGTAGAGTATGTATTTTCCGCTTTTGATAAATTTAATTGTGTCTTACAGAAAAGCAATTGCTATGTGTGTTGCTTAATGCATGCCAGGTGCTTACCGAATACAAAAAAAAATCCAAACTATAGTTAATTTAATGTTGTTGTGCCTGGATATTTACACAACGACGAAGCTATAAATATGTGATTGGAATGGGCCCACACTACATCGGACGTGAATATTTTCTTCCTTTAAACTTAGATTCTTTAAACGTAATTCCAAGTCTCTCCTTCAATGCCCACCTATTATAAATCATATATCATGGGAAATTGAAGCTTTGTATACAGGTGGCAAGGAATATCCATTTGTCCACTCGTGTCTCGATTGCTTTGGTTAATAATATCAGTAAACTTTGTAGACATCAAAATAGCTACCCCTTGACGGTAAGATTTCCGATATCAAACAAAATAACAGATATAACTTTAACGTTATAATGATTGGAAAGAAAACGAGATTAAAGATAAAATGTTAACTTGTGATAATATGAAATTGAGAGTTACGATTTGTTTATCAAGAGCTTTGGGCGATCTGTGTGTAAGTGGCTTATAGAATCTGGTGATAGAAGACGATAATGTTCTTTTTTGTTGTTGAGAAGATATCTGTGGAAATATTCCTATCAAACTCATCCACTAACTAAGAATTCGATATTGGGCCTGGGGAAGGAGGAAAGGAGGAATGTGCTTTAAAAAAGATATATCTAAATTTGTTGATTTATTTTCAGGAAGTGTTATATGGACATTCAGTCTGATATGATTGCGGAATCACATCCGGATTGGCGTTTTATGTTGGAAAATTATTCTGTAACATTTTCCATCTAATCAAGAGTCAGCGACGCGACACTTGGAGCATGGGTGAAAATGGGTAAATACGCATGGGCGGCGCCAGGGGGGGCATGGGGGGGGCATTTGCCCCCCGAATTTTTTCTTGCCCCCCAGTTGCCCCCCCCCCCTCGTCGAGAGAAAAATGAAGGATTTGGGCAAAATTCAGTGATTTGGGCAAAAAATCCAGCGTATTTGGGCAAATTGAGTGAAAAAATCCTAATTTCATTTTTTCCCCGATTTTATTTGCCACCACGATTTCATTGCCCCCACAGGTTGACCCCCCCCCCCAGAAAAGAGGTCTGGTGCCGCCACCTGTTAAAATACGTAATCGTCATATTCACATAAGCCGGTGAGAAAAATTAGGGCAAATATACATTTGAATGTCAACGTCGGCCCTCTTGAACTGACTTTAGAACCTCTTTGACGACTGAACCAATAAGGAGGCAATTTTGGTGATTGATATTCAAAATTTGGTGGTATAGTTGGATGATAGAAAATGTCCAACTCAATACAGAACAAATGACGTGAATACGTCATCGGAATCCCATGTAGGGTGATAAAGGCCATAGGGAGATCGACATTTCTCGAACGTTTTGCGATCAATTAACAGCCATATAGAACGACAGCGCAGTTCCTGACACGTACGCATATGTTAAACTTAAAGAATAAATCCATTCTCAAAACATAAAATTACTAAACATTAAATTGGTTAGTTTTTTAACGCTGAGAGAACACTTTACACAAATTGGGGAATATATTTGTCAAATTGTGTATCTGTTAATGCAAAGCTCTAAAGGGCAAAATGGTAAATAAATTCACTTGATGCCATCTAAAATTACTTCAAGGTTGAAAGCTAAGGATTGCCGCCTTTTAACCCCTGGCTTAAAATAATTGGGAATTTTGTGCACTGCAGATTCGTTTTGTGTGTCCGTATGTATGTCCTTATGTTTGTCGTTTGTAATATGTCTTGTTACCTTTGGTTAGCGGGCTGACTTAATGCTCATTAATTGCATGGATTGCTTCCTATTGCCAAGACTTGTTCACAAGGACCGCTTGACCAAGGCGCGTGTGGGATGTGCGAAAATTTACCTTTTTAACCTCCATATGACCTATGATAACAGTTTCCCTTCATACTTGGTCACAAAAAACCCAGGGGATTCGTAAGTTCATCTGGAAAAGGATCCTT
>JAMKCH010014118.1:0-38101 GCA_023653785.1 Ophioderma brevispina
TGACAGATGCTCAGTTGCAATCCGGGTGTGAAAATGCCTATTTCTTAGCTCTGTGGACAATAACGTTTTATGAGAGCAGCGTAAGAAAACGGGTTTGTCAACAGGCTAAAGAATTGTTGTCGCCGTCTGTGCAAGGGCAGTAATTTAATTTTGCCGCTCGATATTGTATTTCAATAGGTGCATTCAAAGCGCCAATCGGTTCGCTCAGGTATTGTATTGGGTTGCTAATGACGCATTGATTATATTGGCAGCGTTCTGGCTCAGTGCTTGGTGTTTTTTCACAATTGCATCTGTTTCATCACATGCGGACGTGTGGTCAGTTTTTTCCGAAAATTCCCGCCCTTCCCTCCCATGTGGCATCCTTTTTGCATCATATTGGGGCTTGCCTTGGGTACTTTTAATTTGAGTTTAAACATTCCCAAATACATTTTAACATACAACTATTAATATATATATATATATAGTATTTGCAGTTCGGTATGAGATCCGCTTTGGGTCCCGATTTGGCAAATTAAATTGGTAAATAAATAGTGTGCATGTACAGTATGCAGATATATGGTAATTGCTGTTTGGTTCAAGATCCGATTTTCGACTCGATTCGGCAGGTTAAATGGTATACATTATATGGTGTTATAAAGTATTTGCAGATCGGTACTAGATCCACTTTGGGTTTCGATTTGGCAGGATAAATTGAAAACATAATATTTGCAGATCGGTACAAGACCGCTTTGGGTCTCGATTTGGCAGGTCCAATTGGCAATCAATTGGGCACTTCAGCGTAATAATAGCAGATCGGTATAAGATCCGCTTTGGGTCTCGATTTGGCTGGTAATTTGAAGTATTAGAGTCGGCAGATCGGTATAAGGTCCGCTTCGGATCTCGATTTGGCTGGTAAAGGTTGTAGTACTTTATGTTCAATTGGTAATCAATTGGGTACTTCAGCGTAATAATAGCAGATCGGTATAAGATCCGCTTTGGGTCTCGATTTGGCTGGTAATTTGAAGTTTTATATATGGTATAGGGTGTCGGCAGATCGGTATAAGGTCCGCTTCGGATCTCGATTTGGCTGGTAAATGTTGCTGTATTTTATGTGGTGTAGTGAGCCAGCAGATCGATATAAGATATCCGCACCCCCCGCATAAATTCCTGGCTACGGGCCTGTATGAATTTCTCTCAAATTTCACTGGATCGGTTGTAGACCACCTACCGAGAACGTTTGGAAGGTTTAATGGACAAACAGGTGCAAAAGAAAACCGCAAACCTTGTTTTGAACTTGCCTGCTTTTGTAATCGTTCCCCATAGAAAACCATGCTTTGACTTCCTGTCGTGCACGACAGAAACTACTAAATCATCATCTTATTACATATAGACGGCGTATTCGGCTTATTCACTTCAGGTGTGATGTAATACATTGGTAAGCATTCCAAATATGTAAAAAACCTAAGTGATCTTGACATGTGTTTCTATTTTAGGGCAGCTGTTTGAATCCATGTAAATTGTCTCTTATTTTTAGAACAAATTTAAGTAATGGCGACACAATTTTGACAACTGATATAAATAGGTACATGCAAGAGCTATTATCTCTGCAAAAATCAGACAAATCCATTGCGGGAATCTTGCCATATAGGCCTAGAGATCTTCTTCTTATCGTGTCCAAACACTGTGGTTCTCAAATATGATCCAGCCAGAGATGGGTACAACGTCTGGCTGCTTCACTGAATTACGCAAGGTCCTTGTTTGTGCATTGTTGCTCCAGCAGTGGGCAGACCAAGAGGTGTTCCATTGTCTGTGGTGCTGTTCCACAACCACAGGTAGTATCCTGATCTGCTTCCAGATAGCCACTCTTCTGCAAGGAAACCTTAGATCGGCCAGTTCTGGTTCTCAATCTATTGAGGCATCGCCATTCAACCCATGAGGAGTCAGCTCCAGGTGGGAGATGCTCACCAGGTTCAATACCGATAGATGTTACTTGGGTTCAATGGCAATGCTTTCTTTCAACAAGGCGACTCTCTTTATCCTCCTTAGAGACTGTTTCAGAGGTTGGACTTTGCTTAAAAACTCTCTCTTGCTTTAGGCGTTGCCAGCAGGTAATCTTCCAGACATGGGTGCTTAAATATTATACTTGGCAGCTACGCCTTGCATGCTCGCTACGCTACGACGGATGTTTTTTTGGTGGAGCAATTCCTGATAGGATGTACAAGTTCTCCGTTGGTGTTGGACTAGGCAGCCTGTGATAAAACGGCAGGAGCATTTAACGCGGGATCAAGCTTATGGCATGGGTTGATCTTTCTTCTCATACATGTGGGCTGGCATACTCTGCACATGAGTGCACAGGCAAGTGCCGTCGATCTTAGGGTATGTGGGGCGAGCACCCCCATCTGGTGCCAGTGAGTTGTTAGCAGAGTGATTGAGCGAACATACTGTACTAACTCTTCGTCTTCTCGATGAGGGTCTTATAAGAAAGAGAGAGTGCGGTCCAAGCTAACACCTAGGTAGCCAGGGTTTATCACAGTGCTCCAGGGAGTTCCAGACCGAGGTAACTTTAATGACATTTTGCTTCACGGTTGCGTAGATGGAAAGTACACCCCTGTGTCTTAGTGGATTTGCACGTAGGTGGTTTTCCTCATAATACGGAGTGAGTTTCATCCAGAGCTTTGGAGAGTATCTCTTCAACAACTGTAAAGTCGGCATCTTGTGCGCAATTCCAAGATCGTCTGGCAGTGCATAAACGACATGTTCATGATCCCTAGGTTGGTCCTTTGGTATATTAACAGTGTGGTCCAAACACAGGTTTACACTTTTATATCTGCAGGTCTCAAGTGGGTAGACATATCACATTTTTAAAAAGATATTATTATGTACCATATCTTGTTAAGAAAACCTGGTGAAAACGGCTGTCAAAACAAAGCTCAATAACAAACGGCGGCCAATAAGCGAAAAAGGTCAAAACCCCCTTTGGACACACGTACGTCTATGGGAAAACCATTATGTTGAACAGAAAGCAATACCATTGTGTGAACTGGAGCCTACTCACTTAAACAACTGACCACCCTTCGATTTTGTGTGAAGTGTTTCCACTCGTTTGAAAATGAATGATAGAATATAATCAACCGTGAAACTGAACTTGAAACAACCCCATTTCAACATATATAATAATTTCATTGATTTCAATTAGAGGAGATTTTTAATTGAAAGATAGATGCAAGTGTTATTTCTTGCCATGACTGATCGAGACTCTGCTTGGTACATTTTAGAAGTTTGCATGGTTTTGGGACAAGGATCATAAAGAGGAAATTTGTAGCCGTTTTATTTTTAAATTTATAAGAGAAACTTGAAATAATTTTGAGAGTGTCTTAATTCTTACCTTTGTGGTATTATTAAATATTAATACCAAGTCCCATGACGCGATGCATTGTTCAATGTGTGTAGCAATTGATATAATTCGTGACAAGCCAACAGAGTGCCAGACTTCCGTGTGTGCAAAGTGGTTTTTGATGTTTTTTTCTCTAGATGGCGGGCCGATTTTGTCATTTCAGGTTTGTTTTCAATGCCGTTTTTCACCAGGTTCAAACAAAGATATTGTAGTTTAATAAGTACATTCAAAATATGTTTGTTATTTCCCACTTTTGAGAAATTTTTGCAGACGAAAAAGTGTACACTTTTTTTTGACAACTCTGTAAGTTTGAACAGAGAGGTGCAAGCACCCTCCCTTGTGGTCACACAAGAAATAATTCACAGCCTGTGTAAAAAATTCGCATATTTACTTTGTAAAACAGAAACACCATAATTTTTATGTAACATTGTAAAACGTGTAAATGTAAAGTACACATTAATTATGTAAATTAAAAAAAATATAAAAAATTAAAAAAAAAAAAAAAAAAAAAAAAAATCATTATGTAAAACTTAAAACACTAATTTATGTAATAATTCTTGTCAGAAATTAGGTCAATGTACCGACTGTTTTTATTTAAATATTTGAACTCAATTATGTTAATCTTTACATATAAATTATGTAAATATTTGAATATGTAAAATGCTTACATGTAAATTTAATAGTAAATATTTGAAACACAATTTGTAAAATGTTTTACATAATATAGATTTAAATTAGGGAAATAATTCACACACAAAATAGTCACACAGACACTTCAGTAATGACAAGAATCAACAAGTTTATTATTTCAGCTCCAAAAACAACCAGTATAATAAGTGACTGACAATTTGGGCACCTTCCCCGGGGTGAGAGGCGATTTATTACAACCTACAGCTGTAATGCCTGTATAATAGCGACAGTGGAACCCGGGTGTCATCGTATGAGTCCAAACTCCATATGCCGAAATGGGCTTACTTAATCGCACGGGTCGTTTCGTTCGTGCGTGGCAAGTCCAAATCACAGTGGAAGATCAGTCCTTAACCAGCATGATAGGGTCATCATCCAGGTTGATCATGCCTGGGATTCCTCTGGGGGACTTGTAAACCCCACAGTCCACCCATGATTGCCAACGGCCTGCTGCTCGTACGTACTTTATGAATACACGTACTGACCCTGTTGTGTTCACTTGACTGCGATAAACTTACTTTTCGTCATGACCATTCATCCTGTGAGGCATGAGAATTGATAAGCCAGCTCATAATTCCATGGTCTAAAATCATGATTATTATACACAAACGCATCGATACAGATAAAACAATACGTTAATATTCCACGACTTCCATGAGGCTACGCCACTATCCAAGATCCTCTATTTTCAATTGTGCCGAGATCGCTCGTGTCGTGACATGACTTCACTTAATTTTGATGTAAACTTCGCTAACTTTACGCGCATTTACGTAATTGGTTTACAAACCACATAGGAAAATGAGTTGTTTACATATTTTATGTTTTTTTGTTTTCTTTTACAAAACGATGTGTAAATTTTACATAAAATAAGTAAAATAATAGAATGCATATCAAAGATGTAGTTCTAACTTTCACATAATGTTATGTACCGGATAGTACCAGCTTTGCATAAAATATGTAATTTTCTTACATAATGCAGGTTACAATATATTTTTTAAATCGTGTTTTGCCTGTTGTAGACCATTCTGAGCTAGCCAGGGCTCTTCTTCGTCTCCTAGCTGAACAAAGGAACATCCTGGTTGCAAGCAATCCTCGGATCAAGCTCAGTCAAGCGTGATGTCCTTGGCCAGGATCTATGGAGTAGGCATCTGTGATTAACAGTGTCAATGCTGCTGATAGGTCGACGAACAAAGCTCCGGTTACCATACCCTATTCGAAACCATCCTCAATGTGTTGAGTTAGGTTGAGACTTGTCTGTTGTTGATTTGCCTGGCGGAAACCTGCTTGTTCTGTATGAGGTGTTCGTCGATCACTGGTGCGATACGATTGAAGCAGGAGGCGTCAAAGAGCTGTAGGTATGGCTAAGGATGATATAGGTCTGTAGCTCATGGGTTTGATGGATCTTTCCCATGCTTAAGGAGTGCCATAAGTGCTTTCCTCAGATCTTTGGGAACTGTGGAAATAAGGCAGCAGTTGTAGAGCTCAAGAAGCCATTCCTTTGCTACTGGGCCAAGATTTTTTAGTGGCTCAGTAGAGAGTGTCAAGACTACTGTTTCCGGGTTGAAAGTTTTTAGCAAACCGGATTCCAATTCGGTCCATGTTGCCTAGGGCGAGTGAACCGGGCACACTATCCCTCTTATGGTTAGGTTTGATCTTACTGGGTTCTGCTACACGCCATTTAAAAGCAGTTGGTGGCAACTTGGTGGGGTGGACATTCGCTGCTGCGAAGGTTCTGTTGGATCCCTTCGGAGCTTTCGGATGGTAGACCATGCTTTCTTATTGTTATGGGTCATATCGGTGGATTCAATTAAAGTATGCCAGGTTTTGATCTTTTCCTGGGAGATCCTCTCCGAAACTTCCTCACCTTTAGCAGTTGTTTCAGCCGAAAAAGGATAAGCTTCAAACATGGTGATATACTCTTGACATTCTCCAGCACATTCCTTGGAAAGGCCTCCCTGGTCAAAATAAAGTACAAATTAAGTACTGTACTTATACAGTACTTTTTAAACAGTGTACTTATTTGGAACGCGAAATAAGTATACTTTAAGAAAAGTACAAAATAAGTATAATGAAAAGTACAATATAAGTATACTTATTAAAAGTATACTTAATAGAAAGTATACTTATTAAAGGTATTTAAAAGTATACTTATTAAAAGCATACTAAAAGTATACTTTTTTTTTTTTTTTTTTTTATGCTTTCTTGCTGTTATGGGTCATATCGGTGGATTCAATTAAAGTATGCCAGGTTTTGATCTTTTCCTGGGAGATCCTCTCCGAAACTTCCTCACCTTTAGCAGTTGTTTCAGCCGAAAAAGGATAAGCTTCAAACATGGTGATATACTCTTGACATTCTCCAGCACATTCCTTGGAAAGGCCTGGTATATATTCCGCCCCACAGCCTCTGGGTATGAATCTCCGTGCAGTCTTGTTCACTAGTTGGGAAAATTTGTCATAGTTAAGGGGTTTTGGAGCAATCCTCTTCACGTTCTGATCCATGTCATCAGTGAATCCTTGCCAGTCTGCTTTCCTGTAGTTAAAGCGGCGCTTAAAAGTTACTTTGTTTGGTCTTACTGCAGCGTTGACTTGGATACCGATTGGTCGGTGTTGAGTTTGTGGAACAGGATCCAGAACAATCTTGTTACAAAGGTTAGAGATGTTTTTGCTAACAATAGCTAGACCAGGGTTGTAACCTCTCTTCCAACGGGCACTATGAAATGATGGCGGCAGCTTAGAGTCGTGAAGGAGGCGTAGATGTTGACTGTCTATCTATTCTTCGACAGCTTGTCCGTCATTGTAGTACTATGGCTTTTGAAGTCGCCAATGAAGAAGTGAGGTTTGGTGGAATTCCCAGGGTTGAGTTGAGGGTGCACGAAGTCTACTGATGGAGGTTTGTAGACAGATGTAACTATGACAGAGCTAAGCTCAATGGTGAGAACTTCGATGTTATGATTTGTACGTGATAGCGCCCATTCTCCATAGAAAGACATGGAAAAATAGATTTTGAAGAGAAGGTTAACACTGATCACAATCTAGTGCCATTGTGCAGATATTAAATGAATAAAAATGTTACTATTTTTGCTGAAAGCTAGTAGAGAAAAGTGTATAATTTCATAATCGACCATAACATGAATGTTTTGATCAAGCAAATTGTAAACAAAATATCACAAATATGCAAATGTGCTAAATAATTAGTCTTCTAAATGATTTGATGTGGGGTAAGTGGGACATGGATACTGATTTTTATTTTTGTGCATATTTTTAGAAATAACAAGGTGGTCACTCGGATTTCGCTTTCTTGTTGGTCAAGCAAATTCCAGATATTGTTTATGAATAAGCAAATGAGCTAATTATTTATGTGCTTACCCCAAGTGGTTTGATGGGGAGTAAGTGGGATATTGTTACTGATTTTTATTCTTGTACATATTTTAAGAAATCGTGAATGTTAAAAACGTAGTATCAATATCATACTCATCTGTAATGACAAAAATGCCTATTTTACGACAATATAGGTCTATTATTATTTTGATTGAGTCATACCGACTATTCTTGAGTGAGTGAGTGAGTGAGTATTAAAGTTTACAACAACTCAACACAATTGTGTTATATCGTGTCATTACATTTATTTAAAAACATTAAACCTTTATTAACATACACCACGATAAATTCCATTCATAACATTTTTAAAAAAAGTTAAAAATATTTAAATAAAATCAGCCTCCTTCATGAAATTAATCACCTGAAGAGGCCTAATATCTTGAAATAATGTTTTCAAATCTGGGACACTGTAATATTTTCTACGAATAAGCGCATAATCAACGCACTCAAGTAATACATGTTTCACAGAAAGAGCACAATCACAAGGAATACACCGAGGGACTGGCTCACCTCTAAGCAAATAACTATGGGTCATATAAGTATGACCAAATTTACATCGCGCTAATACAATCTCGTCCCTTCGTCCAATCAAACCTGAACTACCAACAGCTCCAACAGTTGGTTGAAAAGCATGCATGTTATTATTAGGAAATGAATCCCACAGCATTTGCCACCTATTTCTGATATAGCTATTAACTGAAGCCTTAAAATCTGTAAAGGGATTCTCAGTGTTTGTTATATTCATATTAAGGGCTTCTTTCGCCAATACATCAACCTTTTCATTGCCTTGAATACCAATGTGACAAAAATGCCAATTTTACGACAATATAGGTCTATTATTATTTTGATAGAGTCATACCGACTATTCTGAGAACCCCCTTTCAATAATTATGAACAGCCATGAATACATATTCTTTTTAAAATCTACGCAACATTTATTTTTTTCTTAGAAATATGCTTATTATATAATAGATTATACCGTCATCCAACAAGTTTGTGATTTTAGCACAAATGTGTGATTTTAACTTTCAAGAACATCAGGATATGGTACCATGCAGTCAGACAGCAGGTCACGCTTTGTGCCTGCAAAGGTCACGATTTCTTTGCGCGTAATTCCCGAACTAAGTGCCAGTCCCGAATCTTTGCGAAGTTTTCCGAAATGAAAGCTTAAATTTAAACCATTCTAAGTGCACCTAGTACAAATATTAGATGCGCTAAATGAGTCAAGAAATAAATCTGTAGGTTTTTCTTTGCCTAGCATATCAGAAAATTTATATTCCTTAAATAATTATGTGATAACAGTTGTTTTAAAACTGTATTCAATTTTAAGGTGTCGCGTAGTGTCCTCAAACAAACCATGGACCTGACCGTTTCCGACAATTGTTGATAAGATATGTGGCTTCCTATGTGCCAAAATAATTGGTGTCCAACGCATTCTTGCGGTACCAAAATGATGTAAAACTTTACGAAATATAGTATTACTCCTTCGTCCTTTTACGAGATCAAGTTTTATCGTATTTCCATATACCACGAGTCAATCCGATGTGTTCAGCAGATTGGTTCCACGGCCTTGCTACAACAAAGGCAATATTGATTGATACCGTAGCAGGTCATGTGTTGTATGGTGGGACACCCATATAGTTGGTGGCGTTACATTTTTAATATCCTCCTCTTCTATGTTCAACAAGCTGCTGCAAGAGCATTGAGTGTTCAATTGTTTTAAGTTAGGGCTCATTTCAAAGCTTTATTATTTTACTTTCTTAATTTGTATTGCATTTGAGCATTAACATTTGTTTAATTAGCAAAAAATTAACAAATATTAACGAAGGTAAATCTGGTGGAGTGGCGGTGGAGGAGTGGCGGTGGAGGAGTATGTACAAACTCAATGGGAAAAGGAAATTACTGTTCTGACACATATTGTAATGTGTGTTCATTTAATACACAATGTGCTTTTAACATAATACTAGCATTTCGTGGTGCATGCTGGTAATTTCTGAAGCAAAATAAAATTTAATTGTAATTTACCTTGCAATTAATACCAGAATTATTGATTAGATTTATAAATGTCACGACTGCTCATGTTCATGTATTACGGAAAATTAACGAAATCAGGATGATATTAGTGCCCCTATAAATTGTAAATAAATGCAACTTTAATATAGCCCTGTAATCTTACAAATGTCTACACAAAAATGGTAATTAATAAATTGGGTTAATTGGGTTAATTAATTAAACACCATAAAACCTTAAAGAGACGCTGGCACATTTGAAAAAAGTGCGCCCTCAAGATTTTTTTCAAAATCGATATTTTTGCATGGTTGTAAGGCTTTTATATACAAAAGCCCTCACCCGAAATGATTAAGACCAAATCAGCTTCCTTATGGGTAAACAGAACGATTTTATAATTCAACGTCACCGGCGACGTTAAATTCAGCAGACGACGAAAATGACGTTTAACACAAGAACACGCACGCCATATACATGTTTCCCACACTATGCACACTGTTTGATCGGTCTATAACCTTTGTGGTTTTCATATCAGTGAGAACGAGTCAAAAATATTCATGTATTATACACATTTGTTGATTAAAGTTATGGAAAACTTAAAAGTTGGCTTACAAATTTCCTGGATGTCTTTATCCTCATATCAATGTCCCTATCTGTTTTGGGTATGTTATTTTTATGTGTAAATATATATCTCTGTTCTTCCAATGGCCTAGACTATCATTTGAGAGCAAATTTCATATTTTGTGAAAATGTGCCAGTGCTGCTTTAAGCATTATTGGGTGCTATACAGTGCTCAATTTTTTTATCTAACATTGTTACATTGCCCCAGTTTATGGTGTGATCATGAGATATGAATGTAGTGATGAGCAGGTCGACAGCTAGAAGCTGAACATGTCATGAAATACACTCTTTTTAGTTACACTGTTGAAGTATCCTCACTATCCTGTTCATATGTTAATTGTACTGTCATATGTTGACATTCATGACTACATTATCTGTATTCAATCTCTATTTAGACACCCTGTATGTATTCAAAACGTTTTATTTAAAAGTAAAACAAAGCTGTAACATTTGAAGTTGACATTATAACTGATTTGGGTTTATTCAAGAAGGTCCAACTACATATATGTGAAACTTAAAGTGCTCTGCATTGATGGCACCTTTGACATATAATATTTTACATACACTTCACCCTATACCTTTTTAAATGACTCTGGTTAACATTTATATGGCATACCAGACTTAACTGAGTTGTCCCAAGACAATAGAGTAGCTACTGTTTTCACATTTTATTAAAATATTCAATATTGATTACATGGCCTTAAATTTTAAAAAGTTTGTATACTTATTTTTGTGCACCCTATATTACTATCGGAGCTCATCAAAACATATTATATTATATATTTTATCGAAGCTTATAGTGTATCCTGTAATACACTTCTAGTGCACCAGTGTATTGTTGATTATCCATTGTTGTTCAGTGCATTATATCCTACGAATCAGTCTCCAGTAAGGTTATCTGAGGCAGAGAGCACAAATTATATAAACCTGCACGCCAAACAAAAGATTCTAGATAACCTTGCACGCGAAACAAAGAATCTTGATAATTTATGCACTCCGTCTTCTGGTGACTTCAGACAAACCTCTAGAAACACGAGAATGATTCGTAAAATACAAAGCTCTGAACAACAATGGATAATCAATATACAACAGATTTACCAACCATGTCCATCAAGCATCGTTAAGGGTGGTTGACAAAGTTATCCTAATGTGTGAAATGGCGTGCTTGAGTGACTTTTCAATTCCCAAGTTTCTCCGGACCTCTATATAATATTTTTTTTTTTCAATTCAAATGAAAAAAAAAATACGGTATTGAGACTCAAGCGAGAGTTTTGATCAAATTAAAAACGAAAAGATTTTCAAATTGGAAAGTGGAAAACTGTACCTATCACTGAAAAACATTATTTTTTAAAAAATAATTGATAACTTCAATAAATTAGATATCAACTGAAAATAGGGTATTCGATATGAAAACGTAAGTTTTCAAAAAACTTAGTTTATTAGGTCGATTTGTTAGCAAAAGTTATCATTTGATAAAACTGAGTTTAAGATGAGTAAAGGATTGGCTGTTGAAACCATTGGGTTTGTTTTTCTTCAAAAATTATTTCAAACAACTCAGTTTTCCAATAAAACCTCAGCTTAAACAGTTTAGTAAAAGATATATCATTTTTAAGCTTAGACAAATATAAATTTCAAAAATGATTGCCCGAATCAAAAAGCAATGTAAGCCACCTTGTCATGTCTCAGTTCAAAATGAATCACTGACAAACTCAGACAATCTTGGAAATGTAACAGTAGGGTGTATGACTGACAAACTTTCAGCAATATTTATAGCTTTCTCGTAAACATAAGTGTTCAATAAAAAAAAAAGTTTCACCTTAAAACAAACTTTCAGTTGTTGAAAAACAAATCTCATTAAATACTACGAATTTCCCGAAAAAAATAATTAAAAATTAATTGAGGACCCAAAAAAAATAGTGTGTAACGAAAGTATGAGGATTTAGCCTGCCATTACTTGGCATAACTAAATACCTACTGTTGCCATGTAGAAAACCCGCACCCATCGAACAGTGGCGTAGCCGGGGGGGGGGGGGCAGGGAATCTTGCCCCCCCCCCTTGCCCCTGAAAAATTAGTGATTTTCTGCACGTGTTCAATACATATAAACAACATAGCGCCTATACTATTGACACTATTAGGGGCGCAGAAGTACCGGGGAAGTTACATTAAGTTGCCAACAGCCCTCCCCCTCCACCCCTATCCCCCTCCCAAAAATTTGGTTTAAACCACTGCGAGGCGTTTTTTTTTTTTTGTGTAAAAAAGCGAGCTTGAAAATTTGGCGCCCCTGGTATTTGCCCCCTGAAAATGTATGTGCCCCTCTGCGCCACCCCCCCCCCCCCCCCCGAAAAAAAAAAACTGGTGAGTACGCCCACTGCCAAGAACCTGTCATTACAAGCCTAACACCACACAAAAAAACATGTTTCTTGACATTTACTGTTTACTTTAATTTGGACGGAGGTGCGCTACTCGAAAACAAAGACTCATTACGGAAATAGGCTTGTGTAAACATGATCCAGCCTTTTAATTGAGAGGGAGTAACCATGCACGCCATAATAGCTTGTCAAAAACATCAATGCCGTTGTTTGTGATACATTATCCTAGGTACAATAAACGGGATGAAGTTGTATTCTGCCACCACATCCTTCACAAAATGCAGTTTATTCCGATGAGGCGGCCGAATTCATTTTGGTGGGTGGCACAATTACAAAATGATTGTTGAACTACCCACTTTTATAGGCCGGTGTGGACATGTGTGTACAAATTTATACACTAGTACTAGGCCCAAAGATCGCGAACCACATACCTGTAATTTGGAGGAATCCCAACTTTAAAGGAAAATGTCAAGATTTTATCAACTCAGTTTGACTTACATTCATAAAATATCTGTACATACATCACGAATTCCCGAAAACATAATACAATTGATTGTAAAATTAACAAATAGAGGCAGTTTATTTTTTTATTGGTTTGCATCCGAAGAAGAGAAAACGGGCGGATTTTCGCACGGCTTCATTGATCAAAAGCCCATTTTGCTCTCCTCGTGACGTCAAAGTGAGACCACAATATCGTGTTGTTGACTCAAATGGTATTGCTGACAATGTAATATGATTGATTAATGAAAGTAATAATAAAATTTGACAATGACGTTACAGAAAGACATATTGTGTTTCATTTCGTTGTGTTTATTAGTATTGATATAAAAACACATTCGCAATCGCAGTTATAGAAAGTGCAACACTGCGATTCTGTGGTGTGAAATTATGGATGTCATTTCCCCCCCCCCCCACTTTGACGTCACCATTGCATGCGTAGTGGATTTGTCGGAATCGTTTTCGAGTATGTCAGCTATTGGGCGGAAAATTAAAGGGGGCCAAATCACTCACAAATGTGGACATTTTCACTTATTTTGATTACATGTATCTACGTTACGAAGCTTCCCATCACAAACCAATTTCCAAATAGTCAGAATCATGACCATTATTTCCTTTAAATATATTATCCTAGCTTTTTTACTAACTGGATAGCAGCTATGCTGGCAATATTGTCATTTTACAATTATTTATTACTAAAAAAATATTAAATATAGCTACCGATTACCTTAAAAACAGTGGGAAAAACGGCTACCAAATTCATGTAAAAAGACAGGGTTTAGTCGAAGTAGTTTTAGTCAAAATTGCATTTTGACCGCCATCCCTTGTTATTTCTTATGGCAGTCATTTTGGGCATTTTGTAAGCATTCACCCTATAGTCAGCCTTCTCAGACAAAAACGGATGGGAAAGGGTGTTCTCCTTTTGTTTGCTTAAGTGTGTTTTAGACTTAAAATTGTCCGGGTGGTTTTTGTGTACAAGATTCCCACGGAACCATTTTTTGAAAAAAAATAGGTGCTCAAAGTGGTGTTTTCGTGGGGTTGCTTCCATTTTGGGGGTCGAAATAATTTTTTCGTATTTGATGGCCATTTATTGCTAATTTTGGTGTGCATATTTTTATGTTTTCAACCAGTGATTTTCACACCAAATCCGTATTCCCAAATTTCCATTTTCAAAAATCCAAAATAGCTGCCGTATGCCTGAAAATTAAAAATGGCGCCCAACAAGTACACATTCTAACTAAATGAGAATTTATGTACACTGCTTTTCCCTTACTAGCAGTTTCTAATGTTTCATTGTTGTATGGGTACACAAAGGAATACATTTTGTCGTTTTCAAATTCAAAAATGGAAGTCAAGCTACAGAAATTGAAAAATCAAAATGGCTGCATGAAATGAGCATAATTTGGACCAAAGAAGTTCTGGCATTAATTCACCACCAATCGTTTTGAAACTTAAGTGTATGTTTTCTATTCTCTAGATATTATTTGCATATCCAGCAAATACGACAGTTTTTGATATTCCAAAATGGTGCCGTTACCCCTCATTTATTTCAAAATGACGTACAAAAGTTACTTTCTTGACAAATGATCATTTCACAGGTCAGTTGATGCCAATTACGCTTGCACCTCTGCATTGCCCCCCTATGACCAATTAATAGACTTCGACCCCCGCCCAGTACGTGTCTTTCCGCTGCGCAGACGCAGTGCCTATAGCCTCCCAGGACCGACACTATTCCCATATGAAATTTATAGGGGTGTAAATGTAAAGGCTGGCGCTTCCTAACTCGGGCATTCAGTGACAGAGGACACGTGAAACATGGGGGTCTTTGGGTAGGTGAGAACAGCCGAATGGCTCCCCCCCCCCAAAAAAAAAAAAAGTGGTTTTGGGGTGACAATTTGCTAATTCTTCCAAAAAGGAAGTCTTTGGGTTGAAAAGTTTTGCAAACATTTTCTGAAAAACCAGAGGGTCTTTGGGCAAAATATTTGCAGCGATCAACGATTTTGCTGAAAATATGGGTTCTTCAAGAGCGTCCCACCTCCCAAACGTGTAGAGTGTGCGCCAGTGGTTTTTCCGCAGGGGCCTAACTGTATAACCCATTTGGCAATTTATATATTCAGAACATTAACATGATTGCACCGAGAATGGTTTCTTTGTTCCTAATTAATAGTTGCCAAACAATATTGTATTCTCAATATCATGAACAAGTTGTTAACAACGACTTCTTAAAGTAGGTTAATTTCGGATGATCCTCGCCTCGTCCCCGACCATTGCCTTACAAAAATTGAGATTTCATTAGCAACTGAACCGTTTGAGTAAGTTATAGTGTATAACGGATTCGTGCCAAAATGACAATCTACTAGACTTGCGAAGAAATTCACAATTTTGTATTTCAGTTTCAGAAATTACACACAGCGGCAGTGTGAGACAAAATTTGCCATAACATCAAAAGATTAACTGTCAGAATCAACTGACATAGTTTTGAAAGAATCCTTTCGGCGATAGCTAGAACAAGGAAATATTACATTTGATGCAACGTTATCAAATATACGCAATACGATCAAAAAGTAGTAATGAAACAAACCCATTCGCACATAATTATACTTTGCCTTAAATTATCTTGTCATTTGACCGATGGAATTTGGATATTGAAGTTTTGGTATAATCCAGAAATATTATATTTCTGAATTTGGGGCCCAAATTACATACATATATTCAGGGCGACGCTCAGAGTAAAATCATAGGAGGTGGCGCAAAAGTTCATAGGGCGAAACAGTAAAAATGAACTCATTTTGGTTAAAAACCTCAAATTTTGTGCAATTTATGTACGTAAACCCCGCTTCCTAAATTTGAAAAACCCTCCTGGGGCCACCCTGCTGAAAATAATTTCTATGTAATAGCATAATTAGTACTTTCAACTGCAAAGGCTATCCGCACTTCACAATCATGTAAAAAAAAGGTGCACCACTGTCATAAAAGAACCATTTTTGTTGGAAAAATTTCACTACACAAGACCTTCGCCTTCTATTAGGCAAATGTTTGTATTCCGTGACAATAGGCCGCTGTGTTGGTATTTCTGTCCGTTTACGGACAGTATCAAAATTGCCAAATGTCTTCCAGAGAGACCTGAATTTGATTAGGCACACACACTTACTATTAGGCCAAGATCACGGTGATATAAATTCTCAACTTCTTTAGGTAAGTCTTGGCAACCGAAACCGTGTGGACCAGGGTTCAGAGCAGTTTCCGCACATCGGCGAGGGTCGCGGGTGTCGAATCGCGTCATGTCCATACACAAAAACTTCCCGTAATACTCCTTTCTTGTCAGACGCTCGGCTTGACGAATAGAGCTGTAGAGTGAGGACCAAGTAAACCACGCGGAGCTACCAGAAGACTTAAACCCCCTAATGTAGATTTAGCCTGGTTTGTACTTGGCAAAGGCATTGCATAGGGTTGTGGAAACAGAGATAGGCGCGCCTTATGCGCCATTCTTATCGGGCCTACAAGAGGGTGAGGATCACAAAATGCCCTTTAGGCAACTTGTCATTGATATTGGGATATATGTTTGGTATTATATAGGAACAAGAAAATATGAGCTTGTGCTATCAGCCTTTACTGTACTGAAATATATACTACTATATACCTATTATAGATATAAATACAGTGTTTTTACAGGTGACTATCTTTGGAATTACAAGTGCTCATCCCATTATAGGAGAGCGTAATGAGAAATTTCAAAGTATAGACATCTGGAAAGGCAACCGTTACTCAGAGTTTCACGAATACCCTCACTCGATCATCGGGTATCGATCTCAGACGGATGGCCTATTGGAATGGTCGTGTCTGAACAACGTTTGCCTTTCCAGAGGTCTATACTTGGAAACTTTTTCATTACCTCTCCTGTTAATGGGATTGAGCACTTTTAATTCCTAAAGCTAGCACCTGTAAAAAACACTTGTTCATCTATCACGCCCCACGACTTGTATGATGGTTGTATTGCACGTTCGGACTGTAATTGGTAGAGATCTTGCTGCAGGCAAAGCGGTGTGACCACAATAGAGTATATTTACTTATAATATCTGGTGGTTATCGTTACAGACACGACCATGCAATACCCTCCATCCGTAGGCGGAATCGGATACCGATGTATTGTAAGTGAGGGTATTCGTGAACCTCTGAGTTCAACACGGTTGCCTTCCAAAGGTCTAATTATACTTGAAACTTTTTCAGTACGCTCTCCTGTAAGGGTTATGTATGAGCCCCTTTTTATATTCCAAAATGATATGCCACCCTGTTAATAAACACTGTTTATTTTATTACGCCCCCACTAATTGTAGTGGTTTGAGCACTTTATGACTATTCATTGGTAGAGATCTGTGCTGGCAGGCAAGATTTGCTGGTGTGACACATAGCATGTAGATGTATTATACATAGCTTTGTGGTTAAGAACGACCACTGCAAGTACCAGCGTTGAGGATCGGATACCCGATGATCGTAAGTGAGGGTATTCGTGAAACTCTGAGTAAACGGTTGCCTTTCCAGAGGTCTATAATTTGACAATTTTTTTATTAATATATATATATCTATATTATATATATACTATATATATACATATATATATATTATTCATATATATAAAAGTTTTTCACCTCCTAAACTAACACATTCAGTTGAAAACAAGCTGTCAGTTAAATACTAACGAATTTCCCGAAACAATTAAATTAAAACAAATTAATTTATACCCACAAAAAATAGGTCGAAGTATGAGGATTTAGCTGCCATACTTCGCCGATAAACTAATACCTAATGTTGCCATGTAGAAACCCGCACACCATCGAACAGGGCCGTAGAGGGGGGGGGGGGGCGCTGGGAATCTCTGCCCCACCCTTGCCTCCCTGAAAAATAGTTGATCTCCTTTTCTGCCCTTTACCGTTGTTGTCAAAAAATATAAAAAAACATAGGACTGGACTCATATTTACACTAGTGAGTGGGCCGCCATAGGTACCGGGGAAGGTACCTTAAGTTGCCAACGCCAACCTAAACCTCAATCCCCTACCCTCAGCTTCCCAAAACTTGGTTGGTGAAACCATGCGAGCCGTAGCGAGGCTGAAAATTTGGACGACCCTGGTATGATTTTCCCACCCTGAAAATGTATGTGCCCCTCTGCGCCACCCCCCCCCCCCCCCGAAAAAAAAAAAAAAAAAAACGGGTTTACGTACGCCAATGCCACCGAACCATGGTCATTCCAAACCCTCAGTCTACACACAAAAAAGAATGTTTTCTGAATCTTACTGTTATTTTCATTTGACAGGAGTGCACGCTATTCGAAAACAAAGACTAATTACTGCAATAGCTTGTAAACATGATCCAGCCTTTTATATTGAGAGGGAGTCACTCATGGCACGCCATCAATAGCTTTGGCAAAAACCTCACAATGCCGGTGGTTTGTTGATTACATCCTATTTACAATAAAAGGGATGAAGGTAGTATTTTCTCACCCCATCTTCAACATGCAGTTCATTCAGTTGAGGCATGCCCTCGAATTCTATAGTGTGGTGGTGGCACCAATATACAAAATGATTTTGAACTACCACAATTTGATAGGCCGTGTTCGGGACTGCTGTGTACAACTATACACTAGTACCTAGGCCCAAAGATCCGTAAACACATACCTTTAATTGGAGAATCCAACTTTAACCGGATAATATGTCAAGATTTTTGTCAAGCGCAGTTGACTTACATTCATAAAATATATGGACTAACAACATCAAGAAGTACCGAAACAATATTACAATTTGATGTAAAACCAATTAACCCCACAATACCGAGGATTTTTAATTTTGCTTTTTTGACATACGAAGAAAAAAAGGGGGATTTTTCGCCCACGGCTTCATTGATGCAAAGCAGCCCAATTGGCTCTCCATACGTAGACCCCCAGTCCAAACGTGATGACAAAAAATATCGCTGTTGACCGTATTGTTATTTTGCATGACACTGTAATAACATTGATGTGGATGACATGACTTTTAGTAATAACTAAAATTGATAACAGAAGTTACAGAATGACATATTTTGTTTCATTTAGTTGTGGTTAATATTATTGATATAAAAAAACACATCGATCGCAGTTAGTTATACGGAAAGTGCAATCACTGCGATTTAGATGGTTCCCCCTGTGCAATTATGGATGGTCACACTCTTGACGTCACCACTTGCCTGGATGTGGATTGGGTCAAAATCGTTTTGTCGAGGTAAGTATTGCGGCGGAAAATTAAAAAAGGGCAAAAATACTCAACAAATGGGACAATTTTTAAAGTATCCTTTGTTTATTTATATGTAATTTAGACGTTATCTTAAGCTTACATCCATAACACCTTTGCAAATATTCAGAAATCATGACATATTTCCATTTCAATATATCCTAATCGCTTTTTACTAAACTGGATAGCAGTCTTGCAATTATTGTCAATTACAATAGTATAATTGTAGACTCTCCGGCATTAAGAAATAGAGTAGGGAAATTTAACACGCGGAGCTACCAGAAGAATAACCCCTAATGTAGCTTTCGCTCTGTTTGTACTTGGAACAAGTGCATCGCATCGGGCTTGTGAAACAGAGATAGGACGCCGCATTCTGACGCCATTTTACGGGGGGGGACAAGAGGGCTGAGGATCACAAAATGCACCTTTCGGCTTAACTTGGTATATTGATATTGAGGAATATGTTTGTCTTATATAGGAACACGAAATATTGATCTTGTGCTACATTTATGTAACTGAAATATATATATATATATAGATATTTATATATATGTATACCCCTATATACTATACCCCCTATGTCATGTACTGGACATATCGATCCTTATCACATATATATCTTTAGATAGCACCAAGTCTTGAAGCATAATAGCTTTGATTACATCAATACTGTAAAGGGCCGCCACATACTATAGATGGATATAGCTATACATAACCTCCAAAAGTTGCATCTCAGCCGTGTGGACTCGTGGTGTAGATGGTTAACACGCTGCTAATGTACGCAAGTGACCGGGTCGGATTCCCGGGGATTGTGCTTTTTTGAGGCTTTCTTTTCATCGATCTTTCCTCTTTCCAAGTGACTGTCTACCTTGATACGGCCCCTATTGCCACTTAATAAACAATATTTTATCTATTTTTGGTAATGTGCGTACCCTTTAGCACCTATGATTCTATACTACTTCTCTATATACTATACTATATATATATGCCATGTTGATCTTAGTCAGTATGGTCGTAGGCGGTAGGCCTATGTACTATGTAGGCTCTTAAGACCACATTTCCTCAGCAGATTGTCACCCAAGACCCCATTAAAAAAAAAAAAAAGGTTCAGCCTACGACCCCTTTTTTGCTAAATCTTTAACACTCCCTCTTCACAAAGAACCCATCTTTTGTGAAAAATCCTGATAAATGTTTGCCCAAAGACATCTTATTTATTAGACTTTTGCAAAAACGTTCACCCCCAAACGACAACTTTTTGGGAAGATTAGCTCATTAATGGGCACACCCCCACAAAATCCTATTTTGGCGGCCACCAATTTGGATGTTCTCACCCAAAGATCCCCTTCGTTTGACACATCCTCTGTCACTGAGTGACCTGGTTTGGAAGCGCCAGACTCCTACACCGATATAACATTCATATTTGTGAGTGTTCCCCACCCGGGAAGCTTATAGCCTCGCGCACGAAAGGACCACCTGTACTTATGGGTTCAAACTATAATTGGGTTAACATCTGGGGCGCATATCTCCACCTTGGAGGTGACACCATATTATGGCATATGGTAAGGCTATTATAGAACCCACGTTTCCCCACGCGTTTTCAGCATAGTTGACCACCAAGTTAACCCATTTAAAAAGGTTCACCCCAAAGACCCCATTTTTTTTTTTCTGGGGGGCGGGGGGGCAAAGATATAGCAAAGGGTTTTTGTAACCCAAAGACCACCAATTTTTTAAGGGAAAACTTTTGAAATATTTTGACCACAAGAATTCCTTTTACAGAAAAGTTTGCAAATCATTTCACCCACAAGGACACAATTTTAGGCAGACTTTGCAAAATGTCAACCAAAACACCCTATTCCTTCTTTTTTTTGTGGGCGGGGCGGGGCCAACAATTCGGATGTCTCTACCCAAAAAACACACATTGTTTTAACGTACTCTGTCACTCGTGCTAAGTTTGCTAATTAACAAATAAATTTCATGTGGCCAAGTTGTGGGCATGCTAAACCTTACTGTACAACAAGTCCATGGGAAAAATGGACGTGTATTTGCAACACCCGTTTCAAAAAAATACAGGATTCCTAAAACAAAAAGTTTTTTTTTAGGTCAAATCTAGTAAATTGGGTTTCTAGAGTTAGACCTATCCAACATAAAATAAGTTTTCAAAAAGTTCGATGGTTTAAGCGCAGGTTCATTTGAATTTTCTGTCTTTTGCAAATTGTTTGCTTTGTTTTGAAAACAATGTTTGCCCCGGATGCAGCCCAAATTAACACATTTTCATGGTATGCGACCCTCTTGGGGTGTATTACTGCCCACTAACATGTGGTATAAATCTCCGTACAAAAATTTCATCGGGAAAGTGTTTCCCTTAGGGGTGGTCCCATTGGAACCCCCCCCCCTGGGCACCAACGGGAAGTGAAAAACCATTGGACACTTATAGGTTAACCAACAATTAATGTTTCCACTTTCGATAGATTTGTTATTGACTTTGTGCCCCAATGGGAGGGGAAATAAACTCTTGGTAACGTCGTGACTTCCCGAAAAAATTACAAATATAATAATTATTATAGCACAACACTAATGTATATCGCTATTGTGGATGGGACTAAAAATAAGCTTCCCCCTTAGAAATTTTGTGTCCCTAGATTGAAACTCTCGAGAATGGAACATCAAAACTGGTTCTTAAAAAATTGAGAGATCCACCCAAAAAGGTTCCTTACGGAACAATACAAGGGCTAGACCAGAACCGTTAAAAAATATTTTGATTCCGTTGAAGAACCTTACAGGGTCATATAGAAGAACCAAGATTCGAACCTCTTTCGCACCTTTTTAGAGTGATTGTCTAAATTAAAAAAAAAATATTTTGTTCCCACTCTTTGACATTCAGATGTGCAATGGGCGGCGAGTATACTAATACCTAAAACTTTGCTGAATATGAAAGTTGCGAGGGGACGTTGTAACCCATCTATGACATCATTACGTTGTCGCTGTCGATGAGGAATGGTTCAATTCGGAGGACTGGTTGCGTGATTATAAAACAGCACTTGTGGGCTCGCCAATCTGACAAAGTAAACACTTTCAGACACATATGATAAGCCCGACGTTTATCATCAATCAATTTTCAAGTAATTGGTTATGGACTCTGGAAAACGTTCAGCCTTTTGTAGATTCGTTGTCCTTCGTCATGGAAACAAGATTCATGCAGCACACCGGTAATGACAGTCTAACGGCGTGCTACCTGATGGTGTTTGGACGGAAATTATGGTTAAAATATCGCAATATTTTTTGCGCTTTTTGTCATAGGCGTAAGCTACGTGACCATTATCCTTGGCAATAGTTTGTTCGGTCAGTCTCTAGCGACGTAAATGCTTATACAGGTGGTTCTATAGTTGGGACATAAGAATGAGACCATCGACACATCTGAGACCGGTTACTATGCACCCAGTATAGGTCGAGTTTGGAATTCGCCGATCGCATTCGCGTTGCGATCTAAACATGTCCTCCCAAAATTTTACCTCAGAATTTACCACCTATGAATCCAAGGTATGTGATATATGTGCTTGAAAAGGGTGTTAGCGGATAGGGTTAGAAAAAGACGTGAACAAATCCGCATTTGCGCCTTTTGTAACGATATTTTCGGCCATCAGGGAAACTATTCCAGTTGTGTAACCTCCAGAACAGACTACCGCGACATATTTGGGCATTTCGGCAACCACCACCAACAGCTGCACTTTAACAATAGCACTGCTGCGGGTTGAAACGTTCGTGATCCCTATTACATAAATTATTGTCGAACGACTATATTGCCGACCAGGATACTTCCATCTTCTTCACCACATGTATTTTTAAACACAACAACCGCACCCATCGACAGTGGCGTAGCCTGGGGGGGGGGGGGCAGGGAATCTTGCCCCCCTTGCCCCCCCTGAAAAATTAGTGATTTTCTGCACGTGTGTCAATACATAAACAACATAGGCCTATACTAATTACACTAATTAGGGGCGCATAAGTTACCGGGGAGTACATTAAGTTGCCAACGCCCTCCCACCTCCACCCTAACCCCCAGCTCTTCAATTTAGGTACACATTCGAGCGTAGCGAGGCTGAAAATTTGGCGCCCCTGGTATTTGGCCCCTGAAATGTAATGTGCCCCTCTGCGCCACCCCCCCCCCCCCCCCCCCGAAAAAAAAAAAAACTGGTTACGTACCCACTGCCACGACGTGGTCATTCCAAAACCCTCAGACACACACAAAAAAGCATGTTTCTTGACATTTACTGTTTATTTTCATTGTGACAGGATGGCGCCTACTCGAAACAAAGACTAATTACGGGACAATAGCTGTAACTGATCCAGCCTTTTCATGTGAGAGGGAGTCACTCATGCACGTATCCATAATACTTGGGTCAAAAACCTCATGGGCCGTTTGTTTGTTGATACATTATCCTATTTCAATGAACGGGATGAAGTTAGTATTCGGCCACCACTCCTTCACTGGCAGTTTTTATTCCGTTGAGGCTCCGAATTCAATTTTGGTGGTGGCACCTATACAAAATGATTGTTTGAACTACCCCCAATTTTATAGGACGTGTGGACATGTGTGTAACAATATACACTAGTACTAAGTCCCCAAGAATCGGAACACATACCTTTAATTGGAAATCCAACTTTAAGGAAATAGTCCAGATTTTTGTGTCAAGCTCGTTTGACTTACATAGCATTCATAAAATAGTATGTACATACATCACACGAAATTCCGAAAAAATCATACAATTTGATGTAAAATAATAATAAAAAAAGTAAAAAACTTTTTAATTTTGCTTTTTTGCATACGAAGAAAACGGGCCGGATTTTTTCGCCCGGCTTCACTGATCAAGCGCCATTTGGCTGCATCCTCGTTACGTGCAAAGGATGACCAAAATATCGTGTTGACTCGATGTTTTATTGCTGACACTGTAAAATATGAATGGATTAATGACAAGTCATATAAAATTATTTGAAAATAGTTACAAAATGAACATATTTTGTGTTTCATTTTTCGTTGTGTTTTAATTAGTATTATATAAAAACACTCGATCGCAGTTATGAAAGTGGCAACCCTGCGATATGATGGTGTGAATTATGGATGTTCATCACTTTGACGTCACACATTGCCTGCGATGGGTGGATTGTCAAATGTTTTTTCGGAGGAAGCTAAGTGGGCGGGAAAATTAAAGGGCAATACTCACAATTTGACAATTTTCAACTTATTTGATTTTATATTTAATCTATTTAACTTTAAAGTAGCTTTCCATCCATACCAACTTTCCAAATAGTTCAATCATGACATATTTCCTTTAAATATATCCAAGCTTTTTAGAACTGGATAGCAGCTTTTTTTTTCTTTCTGCTGTCAATATTTGCAATTTTACAATTATTATTACTTGTCACAGACTCTCGTCTCGCATTTAAGAATAGACTAGGTGAAGTAAACACGGCGGAGATACAAAGACTAAAACCCCCTACTGTAGCTTTCGCTGTACTTGGCAAAGGCATTGCAGTGGGTTTGGGAAACAGAGATAGTCGCCGCCGTCTGTCTGCTGCGCCGTTTTTACGGGGGCCCAAGAGCTTAGGATCACAAAATGGCCCTTTAAGAGATGCTTTAACTTGGTCATTGAATTGATGATATATGTTGGCTGATAATAGGGAACAAAAATATGATCCTTGTGCTAAATCATTTATTATGTACTGAAATATATATAATATATAATCTTATATATATAATATTATAATATAGTACTTATTTATCTATATATTAATAGTCATATATATAAGCACCAATCCTTGACATCTAATATCATATACTGTACCGGCGCCACCTCTATAGCTGTATAGCTATATCACCTCAAAAAGTTGCATCTCAGCCGGTGGACTCGTGGTGTAGATGTTAACACGCCCTTTTCATGTAACCCAGTGTCCTGTCGAGTCCCGGCGAGTGCTCTTTTGAGGATTTCTTCTTCTCTGATCTTTCTTTCTTTCCAATTGACTTGTTCTTCTTGATAGGCCCCATGGCCATTTAATAAAAATATTTTTAATTTTTTCGTGTTTTTTTGTATTTTTCCAGATTTTTCTGTTTTGGCTTTTTTTAAAAATAAATGCCAAATTGTTTTTTTGGGATATCAT
Organism: Ophioderma brevispina; assembly: GCA_023653785.1. Classification (NCBI taxonomy): domain Eukaryota; kingdom Metazoa; phylum Echinodermata; class Ophiuroidea; order Amphilepidida; family Ophiodermatidae; genus Ophioderma; species Ophioderma brevispina. Next base: position 25,344 of record JAMKCH010014118.1, read on the forward strand.
GTGAGCGCGTAGCCTATGTACTATGTAAGCTCTTACGACCCACCTTTTCAGGCATCATTGTCCCCCCAAAGACCCATTAAAAAAAAAAAAAAAGGTTCAGCCTACGACCCCGCTTTTTTGCAAATCTAACCACTCTCCACAAAAGAACCCCATCTTTGGAAAAATCCTGAAATGGTTGCCCAAGACCTCTATTTATAGAACATTTGCAAACTTTCCACCCAAAGACAACCAATTTTTGGGAAGATTTAGGCAAAATTGACACCCCAAAACTCCTATTTTGGGGCAATTTTGGGATGTCCTCACCCAAGACCCCCCTTCGTTTGCACATCCTCTGTCACTGAGTTGCCCTAGTTTGGAAGCGCCAGACTTACACACCGATATCAATTTCAATGTGGAGTGTTCCCCCACCGGGAAGCTATAGCACTCCCGCACGAAAGACACTGTACTGAGGGTTTGAACTATTAATTGGGCTATCCTGGGGGGCATACTCCCACCTTGGAGGTGAAGCATAGGCATATCGTAGTCTCTTAAGAGACACACGTTTTCAGCATCGTTGACACCAAAGCCAAAGACCCCATTAAAAAGGTTCACCCAAAGACCCCCAGTTTTTTGGCAATATCTTCAACAAGAACACGAAGACCCCCAATTGTTTAAGGGGAAAATTTTGAAATATTTGCCAAAGAATTCTTTTTACAGAAAATTGCAAAACTTTCACCCAAAGACACCATTTTTAGGAGATTAGCAAAAATATGTCACCCAAAAACCATTTTTTGGGGGGGGGGGGCAATTCGGATGTCTTCACCCAAAAACCCCATTGTTTCACGTCCTCTGTCAAGTTGCTAAGTTGCTAATTAACACCTCATTCATTGTGGACGTTGTGGACAATTGCTAACCGTTACTGTACAAAAGTTCCATGGAGGAAAATGACGTGTTGGCAACACCGATTAAAACTACAGGATTCCTAAAAACAAAAGTTTTTTTAATTAAATCTATGTAAATTGGGTCTTCTAGAGTAGATATCAACATAAAAGAAGTTTTCAAAAAGTTCGATGGGGTAAGCGCAAGGTTCGTTTGAATTTTCGGTCTTTTTTTGCCATTTTTTGCTTGTTTTTAAACAATTTTTGCCCCTTATTTTGCGGCCAAATAACACATTTCATTTTATTGCTGATTTGGGGTTTTCTTATTCCCTATACAGTGGTTATAATCCGTACAAAATTCACGTCGGGTAACGTTGGTTTCCTTGGGGGTCCCCATGGAACCCCCCCCCCCGGGCACCAACGGAAGTGAAAACCCATTGGACACTTAAGTGTTCCCAACAATAATGTTTCCACTTTCGGCTAGATTGATATTTGCTTTGCCAATAGTCGGTGGGACATAAAATTTTGGAACTCTGTGACTTCACGAAAAAATACAATATAAATAATTATTATAAGCACACAAAATATTTATATCGCTATTGTGGAATGGCGCAAACTACGGCTTAGAACCTTTTTTTGTCCTCTAGATGGAACTCTCGAGAATGGAACCATCAAAAATGGTTCTTAAAAATCATGAGAACCCAAAAAGGTTTCCTAACAGAACCATAAAGGTGCTATACAGAGCAGTTAAAAAATATTTTTGATTTCTTGAGACCTTACGGGTTCCATATAGAAGACAAGCTTAGAACCCCATAACCTCTTTCTCACCTTTTTAGAGGATTTGTTCTCAATTAACAAAAAAATATTGTTCTCTCTCCAATCTTTGACAGTCAGAGTGGCATTTGCGAGGAGACTCATGACCACACGTTGTGCAATATGAAAGTTGCGAGGGACGTTTGTCAACCATCATGACATCATTACGTGTCGCTTGATGAGGAATGTGTTCAATTCGGAGACTGTTTGCGTTGATTATAACAGCACTTGTGGCTCGCCAACTCTGCAAAGTAACACTTTCAGACACAATGATAAGCCCGACGTTTCTTCACTGCTGCTTCAATCATTTGCTTATATGACTCTGGGAAATGTCAGCCTTGTATATCAAAATCGTTGGCCCTTCGTCATGGAAAACAAAGATTTCAGTGAGTCACAGTGTAATCGACAGTCTAAGTCATTATTGTGTTTGACGAACTGGTTTCAAACTTCAAATCGCAATATTTTTTGCGCTTTTGTCCTAGGTCGTAAGCTACGTGACATTCATCCTTGGAATGTGTTCCGGTCAGTTCTTCTATAATAACTCTGCGTAAATGCTATCCATGTGGTACCTAGGTTTGGGCACATAAGAAGAGACCATTCGACACCTGAGACCTGCTACTATGCACCAAGTATAGGTCGAGTTGAATTCGGGAATCGCATTCGCTTATGCTATAACATGTCCTGCCCAAATACCTCAGAATCTACACATATGATATCCAAGGCTTGTAGCTCATATGTGCTTGAAAGGTGTTATTATAGGGTTAGAAAAAGAGTGAAAAATCCGCATTGCGCCTTTTGTAACGATATTTTCGGCCATCAGACTACTTCCAGTTGTGTAACCTCCAGAACAGACTACCGAAATATTTGGGCATTTCGGCAACCACCACCAACAGCTGCATTACCAATAGCATGTCTGCCGGGTGAAACGCGTGATCCCATTACAAAATTATGTCGAAGAATTACTTGCCGACCAGGATACTTCCTATCTTCTCACAAATGTATTTTAAACAACAACAACACAATTTTGAATATTATAAACATGTTTAAGAGATGTACCGACCAAATTCATTGGTGTATTTCAAAAGTCACTCTATACTTTACGATACACTTACATGCCTCAGAACAAAACTCGGTAAAGTTTGGATGGAAAAGGCTGTTGTTCACGAGTATGCCCACAAAGCACCTCATAGTAACGACATTTGGGCGGCTTTCAGCATTAGTGGTAAATACGGCTTAGCAGTTCTGCGTAGAATTGAGAGTAGAATAGAGGATGAAGTGCCACTCAGTAGAGATGATAGAAATCTTAAAAGACGCTTTTGTGACGTATCCGAAATAGAAACGTTTGTGTCATGTGATCGAAAACCAGGCGTGAGCCTCAGTTGTGAAACTCAATGGTTTTCCGGACCACCAAGTGATTTTGTGCCTGTAAATATGACCAGCAAAAGAAACGTAGTTTTTAATATCCTATACGACATTTACATACATTCAGAGTTTGTAATTTATTATAAACATTACCAGGGAGAGTCAGACATCTTTCGCAAGGAAGAAACAGTTTTTGTATGCGGTCACGAAATACTTAATTCGACACTTGACTGTCCTTTCCTAACATTAAACAAATCTGAGTTCTCAGTGAATACAAATCGAACACTATTGAAATACGCATCAAAAGAATACAAGGGAGGTGAGTTTCTTCTTTTACCAGACGGCAAAGCATATATTTGTTATGATTCTTTATTGCAAACAGCCGATCATGAGTCAATAGATGTCATTCAAAATTGGTTCTCCAGTCCTCTTGATATAGTAAGTTTAGCAACTACCATCTTGTCGATCTGTGGTTCGATTGGAACTTTGGTAACGTACAGCAAATTCAAGCAGCTTCGAACCATCTATGGCCAATCAGTGATGTCTCTTGCTGCCGGACTTGCGTTAGCTCAATTGTTTACTATACTGTCAAACAAATCATTGTTACCCGATACGTTATGTACAATGTTTGCCTCCATAACACATTACTTCTGGCTCGCTACCTTCACCTGGACAACCAAATTAGCAAGCGTTCTTTTCTACACGTTTGCTATGGAAACCACGCGGCAATTAGACGAAAGCATCAAAACGTGTATTTTGCATCAAATTGTGTGTTGGAGTTTACCCGTTCCATTTGTAGCTATAGTTCTAGCTCTTCATTTCTGCCACTGTTTGTCGACGACCATGTATGGGGGAAAAACTTGCTGGTTACGTCCTGGGAATGTCAACTTACTTGCCTTTGGAATTCCAATAGCCATTTCGCTGGTTGTTAATACGATTCTGGTAACTATTACAATTTTTAGACTTCGCAAAGCCAGGCATAACTCGAATTTACTGCAAAAGAAACGAACCAATGAAGCTGGATGGAGCGAAACTATAATGTTCGTCAAGGTGAGTGCATCATATATAGAGTGTATCGAAATAAACCGAAGTTGAATGACTAGATAAAAGTCACTATTTACCGTATTACCCGGATTAGTACAAACTAAACACGGCCATGTATATGGCACGACCCTGTATAGTAGAGAACATGGAATAACCCAACCCAACCACTAACCAATTTTTCTGAATCGTTCGACATTAATTATAATAAATCAACATGGACTTTTATTAATACAATTTTATTTATAAAAGTGCCCTTAATTTAATGGGATAATTGTTGACCCCTATTTTGTTAAAATTTAATTTATAAAACCGATCCAAAAACGAAACAACGTATTGTTATGCAATATGTATGGAGCACCGAAGGTGACATGTTAGAAATATTTTTTATACCGCCGGGATCTCGAGATCTACAAAATCATAAAGCCCAATTTGAATTTGATTTTTCAAATTTGAATTATGAATCAACATTACCTGATTGGTTGATTCACGGTTACCATTCCAACCGTATCAAAAAGTTGGCTTCGTGGTTCTGGGTATCCATATCGTCATGAGTGCAAGAAAGTCGTAATTGACATTTTGGGTAAAATTGAGTTGTTGGTTGATTTTGCAAATACAAAGTTTAAGCTATAATAAAATAAATCCATTTTTATGAACCAAAAGAAGGCATTTAAAAACAATGGTTTCTGTTTGTTCGTGTGTTTAGCGAATCACGGGCTTTTTCTCTGTTACAATGGCAACCTGAAAGAAATTACATGCGTTTCCGAAAACTAAGAGCATCAGTGTGTAATAATACGCTATATAACTCATACCAACTTATATTTCGAGAATGTTCTGCACGGGACGGCATCGAAGTTCACCTTGGCGAGGGGCGTTACCCCATAATGTAATTATAAATACATGATTTGGGCAATAGGAATGTAAGCATAAGAAAAGTGTGGTCCTTTCGGCATTCACTACCACGCAGCACTAGAATCCGTGGGGGGGGGGGGGCCAATAGTGGGGGGGCAATGCGGGGGGGGGCATATATACAGGTAGCCACAAAGTATAAGTTTCCCACCACCCATATATTCTTAAGTAGTTGAAAGAAACACATTGATTTCTACAAAATACCAAATGCAAATGACACTCTTCCTCCCATTTGTGGGAATCCAATCAGCATACCAACACAACCCTCATTTGAATGAAAAAGTTGTCAAAAAAAGTAAGCTAGTATCTGTAAATAGCATTTCTTCAATCTACTGGTTTATGTGATCCTGCAAGGCAGGGGTTTAAATGGCATTTAAAACTTAAAGGGATTGTTCCGATCGGCATTTGGGACCACCGGATTTAAAAGGAAGTTGTACAATTTTGATAATGAGATTGAAAGGCTTGTATTTTTTCTAATTGTCGTACTGAAATGCTTAGCTTTCAAAACCATTTCTTTCGCAAGATACAGACAAAAACTACCCGTTAATGGTTAAACCATCATATTAGCACAGTAGTGAATAGGGAGTTTACTATGCATTATCGGTCTAGCATCAAATCGCCGAAGTTGTTTCCCACGGTAAATTGATGGTTCAGTGTTTTGCAAGTGCCAGGCTCTATATTAAGTAGAGAACACCGTATCAAATATCGAACAAAAGTACCTTTAAGTTGCCCGGGGGTGGGGGTCTATAGTACCCAACATTTGATTGTTTTCTATGTTACACAATCAAATTGTCGATTTTGAATACGCCTTCCTGATACTAAAAAAAATATATATCCGCACACGGCTTTCATTAGAAAATTATGTTGGGTCCTAGGAACCCCCCCTCCTCCTGGGCACTAACGGAAAGTGTTAAAAACAAATCAGATAGTTACTGAAGGACAAAATTTTTAAAGCAATTAAATCTGGATTTATTTGCTTAGGACATATACATAAGCAGGCAATTAATTAATAATTAATAATATTTAAATCAAAATAACTTTTATATGTGAAGACTATGGGAAACAAAGTGATTTTGAAGTTGTCGGCGAAAATACAAGATGGTATAAAATCTGGCTATATTTTCAATGAGTATTTTAATGGGTTTTAGGTGATAAATGAATATTTTTGGTTACTCAAAACCTATATTGGAGTTGCTGAGGGAGGATGGAAAAAAATGTGCGAACCAAATTTTTTTCGGGAGGGAATGAGTGGCAATTTCAATGGCAATAGGTGAAAGTTTTTGGTGGAAAAGTTTCTGATTTTTTCATGTTTATTGTGGGCATGTAGTTCTTACGTGACCACCATTTATTTGTGTTAGTGTCTATGAAATTCCAAAACTCCTATGGAAAAGGTGGTTTATTGGTTGGGCCCTAAAACCTCCCCCCCCCCCCTCTTAAAAAAAGAAAAATTTTTTTTAGTTTGGGCACTTAAGTGTTAATGGAATAACTTTGACCTTACAAACGTTTCCTTGTTTAAAATGATGTTTAACTGAAACAAGACACAATCTGGCAATGTTATGTAAATGATAATTGCGTCCCTGTAATGGCAAAAGACGACAAAGAAAATGCAAATTAAACGTAACATTTGGGGAAACAACCCATCGTCGAGCGACTCCTTTTACTAACTTCACCTTCTTCAAAGCAACAATGCCATATGAGCAACAGCGAATATATATATATAATCTTATATAACTATATATTATATATATATATATATACTAGATATATAGATATAATATATATTTGGAACCTGATGGCACAGTAGTTGTTACTCGGAGTCGCGCTCTTGGGTGATCATCAGACAACTGGGCTGAATTTGTGATGCGGAGAATATATTAGCGGTATTGCGGACGTCGTAAGAGAGAAGTTGGTGGTCGTAGAGGGCGACATGAGATGGAAGATGACAAATTGCGGACGACGGAGAGGTATTCTAGGTGATGCTGGGGTGGTTTGCTAAGTAGAATGTGTTCTCGTGGCGGCACTTGGTATTCAGTTCGGGTCGCTTGTTGAGAGTATGAGTTTGTCGGCAATGATGATAGCCAGCTTCTCGTGAGGCAGAGGTCGCATTTCTTGCTTCCGCTGGGAGTACGGTCGGGCATGATTTACGATTGACGATGTGATGTCGTAGGGTTGGGTGTTCTTTCTTGGAGAGTTCTGGTCTGGTGCTTTTCATTTCTGAAGGATGTCTGTGGTTGTTGAATCTAGTCTTGAAAGGATGTTCGATGGTAAAAGTTGGTTTCGTACTTTGACCTAGTCGCTGTAGATGATGCTAGGTTTCAAACAGTTTCTTCGCAGTGGGAACAGGTCTTGTTGCGCAGAAGTTGCATGCAATGGTGTACGGTGGTTAGTGTGTATATATATACTATATATAGTATAGAATATATATAAGATAATATATTATATATATATATTATATATATATATATATATATATACATGCTAGCATATAAAAAGTAAACATTCTGAAAGGTATTCCAAATCTTTCCAATATGCTGTCACAGTATTACAGTGCGGCTAGGTCTAAGCAGTTATTGATCAAAATACATGAAAAAGTAAAAAAAGTGGTTATCTAAACATCAAGTGCCTCCATCAAACCCAAAGGCATCTATGCAAAATAGATAGTATTATTATGAAACTAGAGGTATGCCAATTCCAACAAGGACTAGTTTCAAGGGATACCCCTATAGTAGAACATATTTTTATGATTTTGGAGAACGGGTGGTAAACAAAATTGTCATCAAAAATATGCCATAATTGCATAAATAACATATAAAGTCTAGAAGACTTGCGTAAAGGAATTCTTGACAAGTACCTTTTTGCTGAAGCACAATCCAACCAAGTACAAAGTAAGTTCCAATAACATTCATAAAATGTAAACATTAATAGGTTTATAAGTATCGCGTGCTCAAACTGGCAGGCGCACACTGGTAAGCACAACAAGTAATAAATAAAACCAAGTATGATCTAACCACTCTTTAAAAGTAAAAATTTTTGATGAATTTATTTGTGATAATCTATGAATCCAAATTAACCTAATTGGCCAGTAACGGTAGGGGGCTTACTGTCTCATCGTTTCGATTTATAGAAGGCTGTCCTCAGTCCTCCACTCTGGGTCTTCATTTGATTAATTAAGAATAATTTAATTATTATTTAATCAAGAACACTTATTTTGGTAATCTTACTGAAATTTAGATCTTAATGTTAGAAGATCACCTAATAAAAACAGGGACGGATTCAAAGTAAGTGTCTTTTACGGAGTAAAAAACAGATCCTTTTCACCCAAAAAAATTGCAACGACTGTGTATAAGTTCCTCTGCATCAAAGCTTGTCTTCTAATAATAACGAGCTTCTTAAACTGTTAGGTATGTGGTAATTAGGCATGAACTGAAGGTTTGTAATGATTTAGTTTTATTAGTTGTTATCATATTAAATGGTATGAAGAAACACAATTGGGAATAAACATGTTTTCTCACATTTGTGGTTTATTGTGTCCCATTGAATACGCAATCCCCACTTGCTAATTGAATCAAATTAATTGATTATAATTTCTTTTAATAGAGTCCCACAACTAATATGTATGCGTCTCAAATTAGGGCAGTTAATAGCTTGATTGTATATAAATTAAAATATTAAAATGATTATTATGACTAAGAAAAAACAAATATAGTAGCTGAAGACTTCATATTCTCCCATAGACTTTACATGGTACGTATGTCCCCATCGCGTGTCCCAATTGCTCCAACCTCCACCGTCGTTTACGTAATTAGTCATAATTTTAATTAATAAGAGTTTCACGCCTTTGGCGTTCATGAGGTAACTGATTGTGTGTTACAATGTTGTTTGGATTAAGTTGCTACTTTTTCTTTGCACGGTTGGGTGGTTTGAGCTTGTTGCCGTGTCGACATTTTTACATTTTTCACGCCAAAGTCGTGAAACTCTGAGTAGTAAATAGCAATGTAAATATTGTTATATATAATAGCTCTACTGATTCCACAGTATTGAGCACACGTTCCTGGTAGACTCTTTGTATTATAATATAGCTCTCTGTAACTCGGTTGAGCACTATATGTCATTACTAGCTGCTACACAACGCACGTCCTGAGAATGGAGATATTCAAGTTGGATTATTTAGACAAGAACATTCCCATACCACTATATAGGGAATACATAAAGCAACTTACAGAGAAGGCGGAGAGCCCCATTAGACGCATGAGGTGGAAGGCCTTCTTCTTAAGTGGAGATAGTGCAACAACTGAAAGCGACAACACTGATGATGAAAATGGCGAACAGGAACACTACGCCTTTAAGTCGAAGAGAACACCGCCGCAAACCAAGGAAATGAATGACTTTGAAAGTGACTTAATAATAAATAATAATAATAACAATCTTGATATAGCGCCTAATTCAGAGGCCTCTAGGCGCTTCACATAGAAAGGAGCAATATACAATATGACAAATACAAAAATAGATAAAATTCTAATGTTAAAACAACAATGATATACAGCAATTATACACAAATCAAAATAACTTTAAATTTAAGTAGAAATTCAAATATATATATATATAATATATATATATATATATATATATATATATATATCATATATATTTATAATATATATTATAGTTATTTAAATTAATTAATATTCATATCCTTTGTTATTCTAGTGGATTATCCTTCATTTGCATAAATTAATATTCATATCCTTTGACGGAATAAATCGCAAAACAAAGGGAGGCGTTAAGGGGAAGGCAATATTTCCCCCTAACGCCGTAATGAGTGAATATAAAAAGATCGCTTCCCCCTAAGCCAGGAGATAGCGATATATGTTTGAATTTATATATATATATATATATATATATATATATATATATATATATATATATATATATATATATATATATATATATATATATATATATATTGTGAACAACAGATAGAAGAGAAAGACAACCCAGTTTCCTCCCATACTAAGAACCATATGGGGATACACCTGAATCGTCAGCTGTGAGGATATGTGTGTATGTATCCCGCAGCGACATCGGTTAAGTCTTGATCTTTCCTGGATTCGAGCCTCAAACACTACCTAAATATCGGTGAGTTGAAAACACTATTCCTAGGCCAACCGGATTGGATGATGAAGGTAGTAGAGAATAAGAAACGAAAGGAAAAATCACATATTATAATTAGTGATGGACTGCAGCAGAAACAGGATAACAGGAGCCCCAAAAATGTTGTGTAAATAGGAATGTCTTCAGACGTGACTTGAAAAGAGTGCTGATCTGAGCTAAGGGACACTGTTAGGGCGGTGATTCCACAATGGCGGCTGCGTGAGCAAAGGAACTATCCCCATAGAACTTGTTGAGGAGTTGGCAGATTTACTCAGCTGGGAGCGAGAAGATGGTCTAAAGGTTCTCGGTGTTGAATACAGCTGGATGAGCTCAGCGATTATAGGCAGGTGACAGCTGTGGATTGGCCTGATAGGTGAGAAGTAGAATCCTAAAAAAACTGCCCTATGTTTAATTGGAAGCCATGTAGTTGGTAGAGAGTGGTGTGATATGGTCTCGTCGACGGATTTTTAAGGACAAGACGGGCCAGCTGCATTTTGAACTCGGAAACGTGGGTCAATCTCGTTCTTGGAAGGCCATAATAAAGCAAAGAATTGCAGGAATCCAGCCTAGATTTTTGTAACAAAGGCTATGGACCAATATGATGGTAGATTTTCATCAAGTACTGTGGAAACTGCCCAATTTTCCTTATTGAGAGCCCAAGCAGCTTTGCATTAAGCTCGTTAAACATGATTGATCATTCTGAGTGATGAGTCTAAGATGACACCAAGGTTCTGTGCCTCAGCTGGGACGGATTAACCAAAATTGCCACTGAACCATAGATGGCTGAGAGTTGTAGCCGATCTGCTAAAAATGAGAGCGAACGTACAAAATTCTCGTGTCTTGTCATTAATCTCAGCTTGTGGGATTTTGCACAGGATCTGATGTCTGCAATGCATGTTCAATTTTTTTTTTTAATGTGCTTCACGATCCCGAGGGGGGAAAGTCATTGGTAGAGCTGGGGTGTCATCAGCGTGTAGTAAATAACAAATTTAATACCGTGGGCAGTGAGAGATCCTGTAGTGGGGCACTGAACAATATTAAGTCAACGGTCCAGAAACCGAGCCTGAGGGACTCCACAATATACCGCCACAGGATCTCTGATGAAAGCACCTCTGACTGATATCGATTGAGTTCGGCCTTCTAGGTATGACGAGAACCAAATTAATGCTTTTCCAGTAATCCAATACCGTTCAGTTAGACGGGCTAGGAGCTGTTTGACCCCTTGATGACATTCGATCAAAATTCTGTGTACACCCCATAGGGGCCTTGGGTCAGCGGTTCTTCTGAGCAAGTCTGGTGATTATAGCAATTGATTTGTGGAACAAGAAGGAATTTCTAGAGTTCCGACGAATGCCCCTTTAATCGGCTCACATGACCATTGACCCCAATCTGGGTACACCCCATAGGTGTCTTGGTTCTTCTGACAACATGCCGGTGATCATAGCACTTATTCTGTGGCAGAAGAAGGCTTTTATAGAGTTCCGACGAATGCCTCTTTAATCAGCCCACATGAACTTTGACCCCAATCCGTGTACACCCTATAGGTGCTTTGGGTCAGTGGTTCTTCTGACCAATTTTCGTGGCAATCGGGAAAACCGTGTGGCACTAGTAGCATTTTGAAGAAAGTGGGAAACAACGAGAAAGAAATCGCACGAATACAAGACCTAGCCGTGCTACACACACGGCTAGGTAACTAACTAGCATTGGCCTATACAGGGATAACGGGCTGGCAGTGATCAAAAATTGCCCGGGCCCCAAGGCCGACAGAATAAGGAAGCAAATCATTGCAGTTTTTAGGTCTGTCGGGCTACAAATAACATTAGACACAAACCTGAAGTCAGTTAACTTCTTGGACGTAAACCTAGCCTCCGTATAGAATCACATAAGCCTTACAGGAAACCGAAAACAAACCAGTCTACATAAATGTAAAATCCAACCACACTAGCTCCATAATCAAACACATACCCACAGCCATGAGTAAAAGGATTTCTGACATATCATCAAACCAAGAAGTCTTTGAAAAGGCAGCCGACACATACAACATACAATGAAATCAAGCGATTTGTTCCTGGACGGTCTATTTCCTGGACGATCTACGCTATTGTTCCTATTGTTCCCTTAATGGCCAATTATCTTTAATCCATGTCCTTAACACACAATGGTGATTGAGATCAGCTTCGCCCCCTACCGGCTACCCGGATTTCCAGGATTTTCCCAATCAAGCGGCTATACCGACAAAGTAACATACACCAACAATAACAGAACAAACATCAACAAAACAAAAAGGAAAAACCGGAAGAGAAAAATCCTTTGGTTCAATCCCCCCTATAGTAAGAATGTCGCATCAAACATAGGGAGGAATTTCATTAAATTGTTGAACAGGCATTTCCCACCAGGGAGCAAATTACATAAAATATTCAACAAAAATTTGGTGAAAGTAAGCTACAGCTGCATGAGCAATATTGGCAATATAATAAAATCCCACAATTCTCGTATCATGAAACGCAGCAAACAGCATACACCCAAAAGCTGCAATTGCAGGAACAAAGACCTTTGCCCTCTGGAGGGAAATGCCTATCAGAGGCAATAGTCTATAAGGCGGTAGTTAGTACAGATTCGTGCAGT
>JAMKCH010014119.1:0-27036 GCA_023653785.1 Ophioderma brevispina
CTATTTCTAATAGTAATTACAGAAGGCCACTCTGCTCCTGTTTCAAAGTTTGAATTTCTAACGGTTACGATACATATAAACTTGAAGTGGGTGTATTGATGTTCAAACATTCTACAAATCAACTGCCAAAAAGTGTTTAACTTCTAATTTTCAAAACAAGCCGTATAATCATAGTTACTGTACTAGACATGCCAACGATGATACTCTTACACGAAATAAAAAAATATTCTCGGACAACAACGTTAAGGAAAATTTGGTCCTATCCTATGGAAATCTTTTGACCAAAATCTAAAAATTTAAAATCTTGTAAAGCAATTTTCGAAGCAATTAAATAAATTCATTTCATATCCCAATACCATCGTTAAAGACAATTAGGGTTGGAGCAAGGGTATTTTGTTTCATTATGTTTGTATGCCGTAATTTCTTTGGTTTTGTTTGTAAATGTTTATTTTGTAGGATCCTGTGTGTAATTTTGTTTGGGGTATGATCACTTCTGGGCCTAAGGCCTTTTAGTCACATCCCCCATATCATTTACTCTGTAATTTAAATGTTTTTTAACTATTTTCTGTTTAACTGTAAGATTGATGTGGAAATAATGAATATGAATATACCTAAATCTATGCTATTGTCAAGATCCCAAGCGCTAGGATGACAAACGACCCATCCCTACCCCTACGTCTCTGGGTTTTGGTAAGCATGAATGGTCCCAGAATTCTTGAGGTGCGACTATAAGGCCACATGAGGGGTGAAGAATTGTCCAGAAATTGTTTGAAACATCTCTGAGGGGTGGTGTATCCCTGTATTATGAGCACAAGATAATAAAGTGATCGAGAAGAACGTTATTCAGCATCGATTCACACCACTAATGGTGGTGGTGGTGAGGGTATTCGTTTATTTTGTGTTGTTGTTGCTCTTGGCTTTTGAGCTTTAGACGGATCGATGAGACTCTGGAACGGTATTAACCCGTAGTCTTACCTGAGCCATTTTTTGTAAGCAAAACTCCCGAAGGGCGGGGGGGTGATTTTCTGTTATTGAATATCTCGATTTTGTGAAATTGGTACCAAAGGATAGCTGTACCCAGAAGTTCTCTTCCATTGGTCCAAAAAGAAGTACCAAACATCCTCATTATGAGTCACTTATGATGTCATATGCTGAGGAGGAAAGTCCGAAAAATATGGAATCTAGGGGGAAATGATTATTTCGCAATTTAGCGACTGAAACAACCATATAGCACTAAAATTCTCTCAATTAAAACTTAAAACTAATCATTCCCATCAATCGAGTCAAAACCCCTCATGGAAATGGAAAAATCTGATATTCCTAACCTTTTTGGGCGGAAAAATTGAATTTTCCAATATGTGTGTCTATGGAATATTGGCAGTTTTTGCTGACCATGCAACTATGACGTTAATTGTAAACGTAAATGGAGAGGGAGGGCCAATGCTATCTATTGATACCAAAATTTAGTGTCGGCGAATATACCTTGTGTTGCGCTAGCATGTTGTTACTTCCTCCCGGAAAGGGGGGGGGGGTGGTTGCCCACCCCTATCCATCACTTTGGGATTCACCCGTATCTTACCCTAAACCCAGGTGGATGTTTGTTTTTTGGATGAAAAGGAAGCCCGGACACAGAGTCAATTGACAAATGCATTAAATAATTTGGCACCAAAAACGGGGGTTTTAGCAAGACAGGGGAAAACTCCCGAAGGGACCACCCCCCTTCGGTAGACGAGGGTTATACTACAACCACACTAGATATGAATAAAAGACGCAACCACATGAAAAAAGGCAAATGAGTGATGACCTAGCAATAAAATATAATTATCGGGTCGTTCGATATGTGCATGATATTGAGATTTTCCCGTACCTGGAAAAACCGCATCTGACCTACTATTTTTCCTGCACACTTATGAATTCGGAAACCCTTCAAGGATTAAGCACATTTTTATTCCGTTAAGGTTTCAGAATTCCATAGTCGGTCAGAAAATTTGTCAGATGGGTCAGGTTAATGTATACTCCCTGGAAATTGTCCATTTACCTTTTTTATCAATTTTCCCTGTTACATCGATATTTGGTTTATCTGGTATATGGTACTCACAAGGTTTATAATTTGACCCCAGAAACGACCCCACCTGTCACCTGAAAAGATAACGACAAAGAGTTACTCCATAATAAATATTTGCAAACGCTACATGAATTCAACATTACCAACTAATTATTCCGTTCATTATTTTATTGCGTCACTATCTATATGCTAATCTTTCTGTATTCTTAAAATTATAATCGAAAATCCCCCTAGAGTAGAGAGAATATCATAGGGGCCTTAGTTAAGGAGTTCGTTTACCCCCAACTACAGAAAAGAGTTAGGATGGGCCTCTACATATCAATGCTAGGTAGGTTAGTACTCTCGAAATGTGGTATCACTGTTCAAAGGGCCAATTAAAGTTACACAGGGGTCACATTTTTAAATGCCCTAATCAGTTGAAAATGTATGCCATATTGTCCATCTAATCATAAGGATTCCAAAAATGTATAGTTTGTACCACCTACGACCATTGGTTTTGGAGTTTATAGGGTAAAAATGACCAAAATGGTAAAAATGTGCAATCACAATTTGTACAGGGTCCCACATTAAAATTAAATCTGATTATATTTTAAATACTTGCCAACTTATTACATGAGGTAAGAGGAATCCTAAAGTATAGTTTTGATTATTGTAAGGGCTCTTACGGAGATAGTGTCAAAGAAGGTCAAATCCAATTGGATATGTTGCCCTATGACCTATTTGTCGCCATAACATGTGTAATCTATTGCATGCTGATGGTAAAACTATTCCTTATTTGACCACTAACTAGATGAACAATTCTTTCATTTTTACCAAAATTGGAGCAACTTCTGATTTTGAACCTGTACAATAAAATAAAAAATTGACCCCGTTGACATTTTAGCCATTTTTACCCTATAACTCCCAAACCAATGGTCATAGATGGTACAAACTATACATTTTTGGACTCCTTATGGCTAGACGGGACAATATGGAAAATGTTTCAATATGATTAGAGCATTTAAAAAAAATTGACCCCCTAGGTAAACTTCAAGCGGCACTGGCACATTTCACAAAATATGAAATTTCTTTCAATTGCTCTCAAATGATAGTCTAGGCCATTGGAAGAACAGAGATATATTTACACATAAAAATAACATACCCCAAAACAGATGCGACATTGATATGAGGATGCTTAAAAGCCATCCGGGTAATTTGTAGGTCAACTTTAGTTTTCCCTATAACTTTAATCAACAAAGTGTATATAACATTTTATTCTTTTAACATAAAAAGAAAAATTGATATTAAAACCACCAAAAGGTTATAGACCGATAAAACAGTGTTTGTGCATAGCGTGGGAAACATGCATACCGGCGTGCCGTGTTCTTGTGTTAAACGCCATTTTCGCGTCTGCCTGAATTTAACTCGCCGGCTGACGTAAATTATAAAATCGTTCTGTTTACCCGAAAGCTATTTGGTCTTAATCATTTCGGGTGAGTGCTTTTGTATATAAAAGCCGTACAAACATGCAAAAATATCGATTTTGACCAAATCTTGAGGGAGCACTATTTTTTTCAAATGTGTCCAGTGTCTCTTACATACTGTCCCCTATTGAAAAATGATACACAATTTGAGGTAACTCCCTACCTAGCATTGATGTAGAGGGTTCATACTAACTACAGGGTGTTAACCTTTTCTGTAGTGAAGAGTAAACGATGATGTTGACTTGGGTCCGTGCTCCTCCTCTACCCCCCGTAAGCTCAACTGTTTAGTATACCTATGTTACAATATGAGATTGTAAGGGACTTAAGCGAACACTAGTAGTTGTAAAGTGAACCAAGGTGTCAGATGGAAGTGTGTGTTTGAGTTTTTGTAAGATGCCACAATGTACCTTGGAACACTATTTTGTGTTTTAATAATGTGATGTTTCAATGACCTCAATTAGACCTCCCAAAATCAATGAATAATCTCAATATGATTGTTTGTTTAAATGCTTTGTTTTTGTACTAGGTTGAAAGTGAATGTAATGAGGTTTGCTTATTTGTTGGATCATCTGCAATGAACAGATAGGAAAAATGTATGAAGATTTTGCATTGGCATAAAACCGCGAGGGACCAAAAAAACTTAGTAAGAGCTTTAGGAAGGGAAAACATTCTGATGGGGAAAGTTAAAGGTTGAATTATGAGCAAGAGGCTTAGCAATTACAAGACTTTGAAGGGAACCATTGGATCTTTTCTTATGTTGAATGTATGACCAAAACAAGTCAAAAATTCAAAAGGTGTTGTATTAAGTTTGTAAAAATATTTTTAAGCATAATGTGGAACTAGAAAAAGGTTAGTAGAAAAATATGTTACTAGAGAAAACATTGCACGTATTCAAAATGTTATGAAAACGATGGTTTTTGAAACATTCCAAGCGAAACGTTTTTCAACGTTGACGATGTTTACAATTTCTAATGTTTTTTTTATAACGTCTCACATTTTTTTTCAAATGTTATAGTTCTTTGGGGTTTTTTTTGTTAGCTGGGAAGTGACAAGTTTTTTTTTCCAAAGAAAATGTTAAATGTCCAAGCAAATAAGGGAAATGTGTTTTTTTTGGTAACATTTAATATTAGAATATAATATTGGGGATATTAGGATGGGACAATGGCTTTGTCGAAAATCAACGGATGTCCATGTTGCATGTTACTGGAGATGGTGTTTTTTGTAATAATTATAACGGTTTATTTAATCTCATATCGTAGACCGTAGGGTATAGGTAAATTGCCAGAGACATACACCAAACTAATTCAACAGAAAAACAATGCAACCTTCAAGGCAGCAGCTTAATCAGCGACCACGTTTGCAACATCCAAACAAACACAAATACACACCGAATGGGAAGTGAGAGCTTTCATGGTTCCTTTGCCCATATCAAATGAACCATAAGAGAGTGGTTAATATGAGTTTCACCAAACACTTTACAAATCAAATCCAGGGAATTGAGTACCGTGATAAATCCAGAAAGATAGCCTCCACCGAGATGAACCGGGGACCCCTGGGTCCAAAGGCAAGCTCCTAACCATAGACCACGCCACTCTCTGGTACACTGCGTTATTCAAATCGATTCCCCAACCTGGTCCAAGCTAATTACATACCTAAAACATTTGCAGGCAAGCGTCCTCTGATATTAATTTTCTTCGCTATAATGTTTTGAAAGTTTTCGTCTGACATAGGCATGAAGTTGTTGATAAATCGGTAGGATTTCTGGTATATAGCATAGACATCGTCAATAATAGTTATCAGTCTCATAACTAGCTCGCCAATACGCACCCACATCAGGATATCATGATGAAAAAAGGAAATTTTGCCAATTTAAAATCTACGGAGAAATTTTCATTTTTTATGCTCATTGATTAAATGGGGTCCAAGTTCATATGTGTATGTGTGCGTGTGTGTTTTGTGTGTGTGAGCGAACGGACGCGCGTGTAGTGTTGTGAAATTGTACGTTCAAGCGCTATAGTGGGAATTTTTTGGGGTATAGCGGATTGTGTACTTTGTGGGTGTGTGTGGCTGTGAGAGTGTTTTTAATTACCCATTTTTTCTTGAATTTGTAAATCAGATAACATAAACAACTAAATGATACTTGCCGTTTGCCTCTGCTATTTCATTTGCAAGTTCTACAAAATCGGATATAGTAAGGTTTGTTTGCAACTCCCACCTCATCACGGAAACCTTTCCAAGCCCATTTCAGCTCCTCGTAGTCAGTGGAAGTTGACATGATTTGACGTAGACCTATCAAATGGAGAAAACATGAATATACCATAAAGTTATTAAACAGAAAGACAGCCCGTTTCACTCTTCCAACCAAAGTACCGACTGAAAAAACCCAACAACAACACCCAAACAAAGCAGCGAACCACATCAGCTTCTGGTACCGCTGTTGAAAAGTGTACCATACTAGATATATTCGATAAGCTCCCCTATTTTATCCAATTGTGTAATTCAATAATGCTGAGGGAAAGATCTCGAGCAACTACTTGAGTTCTGCAATAAAACTCTAATTGGTAATAAACCAAAGGCATTTTCCATCTCATGCATCTTTCCCCTTCCAAAGAAAGGCGATTCTATCAGCCTGGAAACTATCACCGCAAATGACTACAACTCACTTCTTCTCAATCGTATGACTCACACCAAGGGATCACATTTTCGAAGAAACCAAGGAACCAAAATGGATTCCGCTACCTTATCACAGATTTTTGCACTGCGAAGAATCATTGACGAAATAAGTCTCCAAGAGAGGAGTTTGTATAGTCTTTGTAGACTTCTCAAAGGCCTTTGATAGTGTGAAACGGAAGGCACTGATGCATTTATGCTTAATTATGATATCCCTGATGAGAGAGTAAGAGCCATTGCTATAATGTATGACAACTCAACAGGTTTTGTGCAGAACATGCATGGTCCCGTCGCCGAATTCACCACCACGGCAGGACTTCTTCAAGATGACCAACTTGCTCCTTTATTGTGGACTACGTATTGCACCGACCCGCAGGCACTATGAATGATTAATTATTGGTCTCACAATTGGCAAAAGATCTCGGTGTCAAAGTAAAAATACTTGATTGATCTAGACTATGCTGACGATGCTGTATTGACCGCAGAACTGATATCACCTGTCCAAGATATACTAACTGCATTTGAAGAATCAACACATCGTGTCACCTCTATTTCTTTTTCGAAGGTATGGGCATTGAATGAGGGGCATGTGCAGTGGGTAGAAATTAAAATTCCACGCTAAATATATTGAAACATGTAATCCGATAGAGTAAAACAATTCCGTGCTTAATGAAAGCGTCTAAGTCAACCGTAAACGCATTTATAGCACATTAGGGACCCTAGTTTTTCCGAAACGTGGCATGTAAACGATCACGTAAGACGTCATGTGACCGGTTTTGAACCAATCATAGACGATAGATTCATGCTTTACGTGAACGTTTACGTGCCACGTTTCAGAAACTAAGGGTCTTATTAACTCTCAAAACATAACTAATCGTATTTTCTTCAGTGGTATTCAAGTAACAGGTGAGTTGAATGTTACTGAGTTTGAGCGCTCGTGTCTGGATACGAAGGAATGCAAAAGTCTTGCAATCTTTATGTAAAATGATGTCAACATGAAAGGCCAGATTATCTTAGTTCGTTCATGAAACAGGTGAATCGGACCACATTTTTCTGCCTCCTCTCTCAACTAATCGACAGTTCAAAAATTTTCCCTTTGGTGACACGATGAGTTGAATCAACTTTAGTGCTGAATGCGGAGAAGACAGAATGATTTCAATGAAGAAGCAGATTGGCCTCCTATTTGTCCAATGAATGGCACAACTATCAAGGAGGTAGAAGAGTTATAATTTTAGTAGCCGGATATCACATGTTTAAGACATCTTTAACCACGTATTAAACACTGCAAGTTTTTCCCTGTTAATTTACCCTCTTCTCTATCGGAAAATGCTTAGGATGACAACGTTGCATTGTCGAGAAATCAGAATATCAATACTGCCTAGAAATCATCAAAATAATCGTGGAGAAGAGGTGAAACATGCACCACTTAATCATTTTAATGCACTCTTTAGGATTCGAAGTTGACCTCTTTGTCGTAGTAATTTAACTGGTTTAAAGAGTTTTTGAACATTCCTTTAAATATGAACTCTTGGAAGGCCTTCGACTGCTCATGTTTATGCGAACAATTCTGGAAGAACTTATCATAATATGAGTTCTGGAAGAATTGATCATTTGCGATCCAAAATCAATAATCTAAATCTTATATTAAGTCCCTTTTTATTTCAGTGATATTTTATAGCTTTTTATCGTAGGGTTATGTCTTTGGTATAGATTTCCTGCTTCTTTTGATATTTTGTCGTTTTAATTAATCACATGTAATTATGTAAAACCGTGCTTGGTCACTGATTGAGGTTACCCTCTTTAAATAAAATATATAAATAAAATGTCCACACCTAAGTTTTTAAGTACATTAAGAAAGAGATGACACACGTTACCACGGTTCATTAACAAATCGCTTTTTATTTTATTGGATGTTTGTAAAGTTGTTGTTTTCGATAGACGCCACGATATAAGAAAAGGTTCTAAATGATACTAAAAATAAAAATATTAATTACAAAACGAATATTAACATACCTCCGTCTAGTGTGTAGCACTCACTGGGATTGTTAGGTTTACATACTTCAGTCGTACTGTAGATGTCCGTCATTGTTGATAATAACTTCATTGTACTGAAATTAATAGAGAAATTATATTGGATTGCTGACCTTGAAGGCAGTGAATATACACACACAGAATCACCCTTCATGGTTCTCTTGCAGATAAGTTCGAATAGATGTAATACAATTCCACAAACATCCTTGCCATGCCTACCCACCATACCACACTTCGCCATGTTGGAAATTACTTGTTCCTATATCCTGGCCTCTATAGGCCCTAGATTCTAGCTCTATACCTTGCCTTCGAGACCAGAAATCCAAGGGAGTATCCGTAACCTGACCCCTCTGACACACTTTTTTCTGACACACTAATGATCGGAACCCTTCACAGGAATAAAGCAATTGTCTAATTCCGTTAAGGTTTCCGAATTCCTAGTGGTGTCAGATGTTCGGTTACGGAAATTCCCGAAATCCACAAGAATGGAAACAATGATCTTTTCGTTTTGAGCCAGCCAACATGAATTTGAAATGCTCGTCAAACAAAATCGTTCTGCCCATAACTGGTAGGAACATAGTGATGTATTGTTCTATTTAGTATCCCTTGCGCAATTGTGGCTATAACGTGTAAACTAAAGCACGATTTACCTGTATTTCCATTATCTAAATCGTTACCAGGCTTTCTGTATTCTAGTACTACCATTATCAAAAATTTCAAGATTGCTTGACAATAATTTACATTTTTAAATGCTTCACACACCCCCAAAAAAAAGGTCCTAACATGTCCTAATAATCGAAATCTATCATATAAAATTTTTGTTTGCCTAAATGTGCAACGAGAGATTTCACGTATCAGGTGTCCCTAACTAAATCGAAAGCACTGATTTTTTGCCCTGATGTAAGCTTTCTACTCAAAAATGTCCCCTCTGAAAGGATTACGCTGAGAATGATTTCTTTGGTACAAAAATTGGTGAAATTTCTAATTTCGTATAGGAGCAGAAACGAAATTCGGTTATGTTTTATATTGAAATATAAGTTAATCAAAAATCACCTTTTGTCTCGTCTTTTAAGACATTTCTGTAGCCAAATACAAAGGTACACCATCTATTGAGAGTCTAAATCTTTGTGACATTACTATTATGGACACAATATTTGGTGCCCTCAAAATCTCGTGTCCCTTTACCCTGTGCTCAGCATTTCCTCGTAACTACAAATAAACTCAGAGAAAGTATTCTCATCATCCATATTAAACGATATCATACACATCGGTACATTACGGCACAACATAAGTAAGCTAACGGTCTCACGTCCATTATAAGTTTTATTATAAGAGAAACCACTTATCATTTTATAGGATATGCTCAACACAATCAAGCTATAGTAGTTTCATCTAAACAGAGGACCCTATATTCCTAACTTCCTTTTCGGAAAAATGACTAACCACCTGACGATCACCGCAAAAAGGGGGGTAACGTTATTTTTACTTGTTAGATCTAGGGGCAATTTCACCAAAAAAAAAAAGGCGTCTAAAAATGAAAAAAACTAAAAAATTAAAAAAAAATGCAGTTAAGGAATGCTGGGAATATAGTTTACCGACTCATCCCCAACCTCGACCCAACACGAACCGTAAACACTTCGATCCTATAGCTTCATTTTGGTAATCAATGAGAATTATTCTCTGATTTTCTATATATTTAGCGCTGGAAAAACATTACATATAACTATTTTCTTTTCCATTATGATGATACGACCAAATTCTTGAATTGGTTTACTGTAATTAGGGGTAAGGTAAGTCATGATAGTTCCCACACATACAAATGGCCCCTCTTAGTTATTAAATAAATGAAATATACGGATTCCAATGAGATGTAAATTTAGTGATATGTTTATGACACTAAGAACATTAATATCCTAGTAACTGGACATTCCTCGTTTAAATAATTTAATTGACGGTATGTGGATTGCTAAATCTTCAGTCAACTGATGACTATATTGGAAAGAGGTTATCAACCCCTTCCGTTAATTTTTCCACGTACAGTGATGCTATTATTATTCGCTGTGTACGCCCGTTAGCAATAACAGCAACATTTTAAAGAGCGCCCATAATTGTTAAATTTTGAAATTTTTGCAACGTTGGTGTGGGATTGTCTAGTAAACTAAACCGCGAACGGTAATACCAAAATGCGTATTTGTCATATAAGAAGGGATTTTTGTAATTAGATTGAATCTAGATTGTAATTTAACAGCGGAGTTGGAAACTCAAAATGTCTGTCCGTCCATTATAAAATAGTGCTACGGTCATGAAAATGACCTCTAAATGTGACTTGCCTGAACCCATGCAACAACTAATTGATGAGGGTAACATTTACATGGGCAGCCTATTCCTGGCTAATCATATTGGAAGCCGTTCCAGCAGCCGACTGAATTTTAGGGATCTCCGTATTAATTATTCTAATCACAAATTCCCTTCTTTTGGCGACACATAGACTTTTCAGCTTTACCATTCCCATGTATAGTTACTAGCAAATTACCAATGCACTGTGTAAAAATTCTCAAAATATTTGGAAAATTGGGGCGCTCTTTAAAAAAAATGTGGCCATTATCGGCTTTAATGTTTAAGACCACTGACATTTTCGGGAAATTTCGCCCGCTTTTTTTGCATATTAAGAATCTTCCCAAGTTTAACATCACATCTGAAGTGAATAAGTGGACTAATTTAGTGTTTTATGTCGTGCGGGTCTGCAAAATCAATTTTTTTGGTTCTCAATTTTCTGCTTGCCTTGTCAATAAAAGTGGGAACCACAGTGGGGTGTGCGTTGGGGGTGGTCCCTTCCCCCTTTTTTGCGGTAGGTGTTCTAACAACCAATCAAGTTCAATTTTTGAAACTTTTGTATCCTCAAAATCCTCGTGTCTCTTTAAGCCAGTAAAATGGTTGTGTTCTATAATCACTCCCTCAATGCCATAGGTGCAGATTGAAAAACATTTTCGCAAATTTACTTTGCAGAAACAGGGGATAGAGAGGCACGGGTCAATCTGTTGCTTATCGCTATTGTTAATCTTTAACTTTAAAGCTGCCTTGCGTGTCAGTCTACGTTAGACAAACTCTTTACCACAAGTATATGTAAGGCCTACCACTTGTCATCTCCCATATACACACATAGTCATTAATATTCGTTGAAGGAATAGATTCAGATACAATATATAAGGTAAAAAAAAAAGATGAAATCCATAATCATGTATACATGTTTATTATTGAATATTATATATGATATGTTTGGTCATAACAAATTTAAATAAACTAGTTTGAGGATCGATACCACTTCTATCTTTGGATTTATCAATCCCATGCCGCCGAACCAATGTCTTTGATGAACATAAACTGTCTTTTGATGTTCTTCTGAAAATTAGTTTCGGCGTCGAACCGACTTGCGTTTTCGTAGGCTTTTTGCTTGAACGCTGCCGAAACAAGATTGGCCTCAGTCTATTAAAAACCAATATAATAAAGATTGAGAGGCGTAAAGTTGAATAAATGTTCTTGGTATTATGGCTTGTGGTCCACATCACTTTTAGTTGTGTCATTTTAGAGCTATATATGCAATTAATTGATTTTTTAAAATTTGAGTCGCATTAAGGAACTTCATTTATTATTCTCCGAGTGCCGTAACTCATCCCTTAAGATGAGGGGACGCATTTTGTCAATGCATGCATCCATTTCTCAGGGGTCCTGCTCTTAGGAATATATTACGGGTTTCACCCGTAAAAAGTGCTGGGCATTTAGATATACTCTGGGTTTCTGGTCAACATAATTATGTTGAAAATTTGGTCATTTGGTGATTTTAGCTTATAGTTTGGTTTTATATTGTTGTATTTCCTCTGTGAGAGTGTTAAATGTGAAAGACACAGGTTCAAAATTGATATTTTTCCATAGACCACTGTACAAGTGAGTTTATAGTTACACCTCTAAGTACACGAATTTGTAGTCCACTACTATGTGCTATAATAGTTATATCCAAATATGGCAACTAGTAGATAAGTTACCAAAGATCAACATAATGATATTGTAATAATTTTGTTACGGTTATGAAAGTATAAGCTTTAGTATAGGGCGATTGCACGGCAGGTCAATAGGTTATCTTGGCCAGACCTGCCTCCAGAACAACCCAAGCATGCAGAGAATACAAAGGAATCACCTGTAGAAATAGCTGAAATGTTCAGGTGAACCAGGTGCATGCTTTGTATTCTTCGCATGCTTGGATGATCTGGAGGACAAACAAAAGTCCATTCAATATAATTTACCTTCCGTGCAAGGGCCCTATACGTGGATCTTGGGTTTCCTACGGGAAATCATTTTCACCGAAATTCCTATCCCAAAATGCACCAACGATGTACGAGTACATATGCATCACTCCATGCACGCTCGCGGTTTAGTGCGCCTCCTTTAAACTACGCGCACATTTTGTGGCGCAAAAATTACAAGGCAATCAAAGAGTACTCGTTACTGGTAAAATTTATGTACAGCAAACGGTTTTCGCACAGTTATGACAGAAAAATGACCGTATGACACAAAACACCATGAGAATATAATGCGCTATTTATTTTATCTACTCGTACATCGTTGGTTCATTGTGAGATGGGTCATTCCCCGATTTCCACCAGGTTGGGCCGCACTTAGTTAAGTTACAAGGAATATGTAAAATGCATTTTAAGTACATAATTTCAGTGTCATTGCATTTAATAGGGTATAAATTGATAGTATGAGGGTGAAAAATGTATTAAATAATTTAAAGCCATGAACAACTCGATTTTATTTTTTTGAATTTTCAATTTTGTGTAAGTTGCCATAGACATTTTCGGACGTAATATGGACACCACGTCCATGTTACATCTTAATGCAACTGTACTCAAAACCCTGCTTTTAAACATTAATATCTGAAAAACATCGTTTCATTTTACCAAAGCATAACACAAGAAATACTTTGGAGTAATTTTTCATCAAATGTATATCTAAACTATATGTTTAGTAAGCGATTAAGTTTGGAACTGCTGTTCGGACGTAACAGTGGACACCATGCATGTTTTTAAAATATAACTTTTACAATGAGCAGTACATGATCAATCCTTTTAATATTTCTACATTATTGGTTGATACACATTTGATATAGGGACACTTAGACACTTTTTATCCATATACTTTGCAGTACGTGACACAAGAAAATGTTTCAAAATTGTGCAGACGTAACAGTGGACACCACGCCCCAAAACACCACAATATCCTCAGCTAAAACAAAAATAACCTAATTGCTCTCACTGTGAATGGTTTAATGTTGTGAACTGTATTACAAGTAGAGACTGTACGTCAATTTTGATGGATTTTAAGGTAAATTAGTAAAATTTCTGATTCATCTAAAATTGTACTAAAAGTGGACACCACCTGTTACGGGGAACACCTCATTTTTGATGGGTCATACTATGCATTTTGGGATAAACTATGGAAAAGGAAATGAATAATCATTAAAAGTTGGTCAGTATTGTTGAAAAAAATGATAAAAACAGGAAGATTAAAATAATCCATAAATTGTCTAAATTTGCAATTAATGTACAAGTTTTTATGTCACAAATTTAACCTCTTTTTTGAGTCACTTCCTATCTTAATTACGAAAAATCTGAAAAAATAAAGCGTAAATGGCAGTATGTTTGGTATCATGTTAAAGGAGAATCCGTACAACGAATAATATTAAACAATATACACTATAAAATAATTAAATTTCATAGAAAACCAGAATTATATTAACCCTAACAATGAATTAAACCATCTAGTCTGACCATGTGTTATTTAAAAATCGCGCTAGTGTATAACGTGTTATGCGATACGACCGGCACGTTTGCGTCATTATATCATAGGAAATACACATTATGAGAGCATCATGTGTGAAGGTGTATGACGCTACTGTGCCGTCCGTATCGCATAACACAAATACATATCCATAAACACTAGCGCGAATTTCAAATAGCGCATGGTCAGATAAAATGTTTTAAATTCGTTTAATGGTTAGTATATTTCCATTTCCCCATGAAACCACTCTATATGTGTTCAATAATTGTTTTTATATTGTGTAAGTTATTCTTGATACAGCTTCTCCTTTAAAGACCTTATAAATACGTATCAATTGCATAAAAGTAACTTCTGAAAATACTTTGCATCTAAAATAAAATTGAATTATATTCCTAGGCTATAGCAAAATATGGTTTGGCCCAACCTGGTGGAATGACCTCGATAGGAATTTCGGTAAAACATGATTTCCGGTTGGAAACCAACATCCACGTATTAGTGAAAACATGTGAATTAGGATTATACCATTCGAGTTGGATCGACTTGGACTTCGATATCCAGGTTGACCCAATGAAAACTTTACCCAAAAATGATATTTAGCCACTTGTTGTACCTTTTTCTTTACTAAATATAATGTAGTGCGAAATTGGGCCATTAGGGAGGTGGTCTCTTTACGCCAGGGGATGGCAGGGAATGGAAGATTTGGGTGGTGGGGGGGTCTAGCGAGAGGGGATATGACAATTTTAATGGGGGAATAGGGTTTTTTTTTTAAATGGAAAATCAGAGGAATGAACATTTTGTTCAATGGAAGCGGGTGGGGTGGGAATGCAAAATGTTTCGCCGAAAAAAAGTTCCAATCGCCATTCCCCGCTGTACGCAATAATAACCGCTTTCTACCATGGCCAAAATACTGGTAAGTGCAGCGGGACGAGAACAAAAGTCTTTTCATGGAAAAACACATTGCAATGTTGTTAGCATGATGATCAAATTATGCAGAGTTTATGACAATGGTTTTCATAGCATTCATACATTAAACCAAAGATTTGGAAATACCCGGGTCTAAAAAATCATTTGAGACATAAAGTCACCTGGCAAACTTTATTTTTACAAAGAGAAAGTCAATGTTTTATATGAAAGGTGCAACGGAGATTTCACATATCAGGTGGCCCCTAAAATCGAAAGTTACTGATTTTTGGGCCTGAATGTCAAGCCTTTCATCAATAAAGCCCCATCGAAAGTATGAAGCTGAGAACTGTTTTCTTTTGTACAAAATTGTGCACTTCTACTTTCCTGGATCGGACGAATAGAAATTCAGCCTATGTTGTTTATATTGAAATACACGCAAATCCAAATCACTTGTTTTCTCTCTTTTAAGACATTTCTGTAGCCATACTATGTAAGAAATCTACTGAGTGTCTATCTAATGAAACTTACTATTATAACCGAATATTTGGGTGCCTCAAAATCTCTCTTGCACCTTTAACAGAGAGACCCAGTTAGTATTTGGACTAAATGTTCCACCATTTGACATTTAAAGAGCATTTACCTATCCAACATCATAGTATTTCATTTCTGTATTTTGCTTGATTTTTACTACAAATCCCAATATAACAGCGATGATGGTGCACATACGACCCGTACTTAAATAGGTGCAAGGTTAGGTGAAACACCTCCCTTCGACCTTCATGGGTCTGACCCCCCCTTAATTTTGACCTACTAGACTTTTTTTGAGCCAAGTCGTCACCCCCACCCCCCCATTGGTGCAGATGGCTTCCAAACGAGTTATTATATAGAACACTTCAATTCATTGGGTTTATTTAAAATATTTTTGTTTATTTCTAATATTATTAGTCACATAATAAAAAATAATTTATAAATATATACCAAAAAAAAAAAAAAATTTAAAAGTCACTCTCATAACACGTTTTTGGAAGCCACAGTCTAGTGTAACAACATACACAAGGTCAAAAAGTGGGGGGTTGGACTACATAGGTAGTCTTTATTTTGTGGAAGCAAGTGTGTATAACCCGCAAGTTTGACTAGATAATTCACTCCTGTATCATAAGTTCCTTTTTGAGGCGGGCTTACAGTGTATAGTGCAACACAATGGGGCCCAAGTTAATATCCCGTTTTTACGTGCGAATTATGCATCATAATCTGATAATACAATAAGTTATATTTTATATTAAATGTCTTTTTCATTCGTCATCTTAAACAAGTCAGGAAGGTTCAGGGTCGTTGCATATAATAATCTATTGGATAATTATTTCCAAAACATGATAGTAACACATTCAGAAACTATGACTTGGGTTTTTAAAATCTATGCATCCATGCATTGCCTCGAAATATCATGTTATAACAAACAAAATTGTGTTCACGATTTGGCTTACCTAACAACTACAGCTCCCACTAGCAAAAATGTCCTGAAAGAATATTGTAGAGTTCACAAAAGGGTGAATAAGCTATTAGTTTTACTTACTGGTATATAATTAATATCTCCAAAACCGTTTTGCACCAATTTGCATCTTTTGTTTTGAAATATATTTTTCGAAATTCTTCTGGCTATGAAATGGGGTCAGACCCCCCCTCACCGTCCACACGTCACGACATCCAACCTCACTCAACCCCCACTTGAAGAAATTGCTCAGATACCTACTAAAGTTAATTACACCGATAGACAATTGTATATTAGAATACAATAATAATATAAAAAAAAGCTGCAAATGTGGGTAAATAAAGCATAGGTCGACATACGCAGGCCTTTAAAACACATTGGTATAAACGTGAACTTTAAAAAAAAACAAAATAACATGTATTCTGAAAATGAAAACAAAATTAAGAAATATTTTATTTGTTACGTTATATATATATCACCGCAATATTAAATGTATGAACGCCTAAGATATTTCTTAAAAGTGATCTAGTTTAATTTTCTTACATTTTATGGCCATAAAAACCTTTTTCACTTACCACTTTCTGTTGGTTATAACCTGGTTTATATTTTGTGTTGTATATCCAGTCGGACAGCGATGATTTCATGAATACAATCATGCCTTTTTCATTGTAGTCCTCCAAAAATGTCCGGCTTCTTCCACAATTTATTTTTGGTGTCTGCTACAGTCAGAACCGCACACAACACCAATAACCTCCTGAAAATCTCAGCATGTCCGATGATAGTCGCCTTCTCATGATAACAAAGAGTACCCTTTCTTTGGCAGCTATGAGTGCACGTGTGATTTTCACGTTTTTATTGGTGTTTTTGAACTAATATTGCAAAAATACATGGTTGAGTGTTGCTTTCACGATATTTTAATTATTCCACTCCCATCTGATCCGAAGCAAGTAAACGTTACCAATTAACTTCTTGCCAGTCATTGGCGTATTACATAAAATTCCACCAATACCACTACATGTACATACATGTGCACAAAACGCCCCAACTAAACTGCAGTGTACAGCTCACTTCGTAACCAAATGGAAAGCAAGGCACTGTCCCACAAAGCAAGGTTCAATTTCACATTATTTAACACGAAATGCTTTCACGAAGACTTTTACAGGTGTGATTCACCCGGTCAAGTGTTTCCACCTCAAACTTCACAGGGAATTAAAAAGAATGTATATTTGAGTTTGAGCCCAAATTGTTCGTGTGACTTGAAACTTCTATCGACCTCACTCAATAAGGATGCCTTGCAAATACGTTTAATTGTTTTGGCTGTTTTTTTTAGCTTTGTGTTTGTGTTGTGATTGTATTTTTGACATATGGCAAAACTTTATTTTAAGCATAATTCCTTTCTCGCTGTGATCTGACTACATTTGAAGATTATAAAAGCAAAATATGATAGAGTTATATGGACGTTGCTTATCCGACCAATACAATAATAAACAGGTAAAACTGTAAATATATTAATCTATATATCATCTATATAACTCTCTATCTATATTATATAATGATATATATATACTATAAATATAGATACTAATACATGATATATATATATATCTATATATATATATCTATATATATCTATATCTATATATATATATATCTATATATACTATCCTTGATGTGTTTATCAAGGACGTATACTATTAGCATTTTGTATATCTCACTCATTGAGTTTTAGCACTCTAGTATTCATAAACAATGGGCGGCGTGATGGAATGGTCAGTAGCTTAACGGGTATTGATGGCCCAATTCTCACGAAATGACGCCAATTGGTTTGAAAAAGTAAAAAATTGTCACCACATTGTTCTTTATTCAATTTTTTACTTGAAATATGTGTCATTGATAAAGGGGAGACAAAACTGCGAACACCCACCTCTCAAGATTTGGTAAATCAGACTTGCAAATATTTATTGTGTGTCAAAAGTAATAGGGGTTATTACTTACAGAAATGAAAATCGCATCGAAATCAGGAATTATTATGTTCATCAGAGAACCTTAGGACCACCATTTAATTTTGTATATAAGACGATGTTTGAATAATTAATGATTTAACATACATGTCAATAAAGGGGGGGGGGTGTTCTGTTTATTACGTTATCCCTTGAAAGTTAAAAAAGCCACAAAATGTCTGCGTATAACCAGAAACTCAAAATATTTTGATCATTTTGTGCAAGTCATTATTCCGGTGGTCAAATCAGCCAAATGGTATTGGGATCCTTTGATGATCACACATGAACAAAACCAGTCGCCCAGCAGTGGATAACGTACTAAACTACTCAAACTACTTACGTCATAAACACCTTTGCACCCGAACATTGACAGGAGTACCATTCTTGAGTTTTCTATTATAGTTTTTGATGAGGGGATGAAATAGCTGTACCGGTCACCATCAATCAACATGGATATTAACTTACTTTATTGCTGAGAAAAGAATGATAACGTAATCAACATCCTTATAGTCCGATTTTTTTATTCCTGTCAGTCATTAAAAGTTTTCGTTGCGTTTCGAACGTTCCACTTGTTCTGAGAGAGCTTGTATGCTTTACCCAATCATACATTAGAGAAATCCGACCAGCCAAATGAATGGTCAGAATTGACCGCCATTCTGGGGGCCTCCAACCCAAAAACCTACCCAAATCTTTTGTATCTGTACCACGCTTGATTAAGTATATAAGTCAAAAGCTACACTTAATCTGCACATTGGGTGAATTCAAGGCAGTGCCCCAGCTACTGCTGCCATGCGTGTTGGAATGTGGTAAAATCGATTCGTTTATAGAAAGTCGATGTCACGATACCAATCATATTAAGGCCATAATTAAAAAAATGGCCCTCTTTTCTCATGAACAAATTTTACAAGGCAACTGCCTATAAATGCCAAACACTAAACTTTGAACAACTCTGAAGCATCAACATAAGAAAAGGATATTGAATAAGTAATTATTAACTATAAGGTCGTTTACGGTAATAATGATATTAAAATCTGAGACGTGTACATTTATCGTCTTGCTCCAGGGAAATTATCCAATTGTCCCAATCATTTATCTCTATATAAGCTTATTAGAGTTTTGGTCAGTCATAACAAACTACAATTATTTACGTGAATAATCATCCTCTTCACCCGCCTGATGTTCATGACCACTTATCCGTTTCTTTGATGGACACAACAAGGAATCGATTAGCGTGTCTCAAACTTTCGAAAATCTGTCAATGAATCTGGTATGAAGCCTTTATAAATTCTATACAGAAAAAGTTCATGTACAATGGGTTAAAGCATCATAATCTGTTGAACAAAGTTTAGCATTCAGGTTTGTTAATACGGGCTTTTTAGTTTTTGGTCTCAACACATCCCTTCCACATTAATTCGTACCATCGACAATATGCGTTTGACAGGAATAAAAAATCAGACTATAACATGGTCGATTTTTTTTTCAAGTTCGATCTTAAATGGTCCTAAATGTGCCACTTCAGGTGATTGCAAGCATAATTTTCCATTAGCATTCAGTATTTGCCTCTAAAAGGTACCACAACCTTTATCTTAATACTCGTTTTAAATATTTTGACTTTAGTTGAAATGCGGATAACGTAATAAACCCAATTCTATTGGACACCTTATTTTGTTCTCTGAAAAATTAACGGTCAGGCAAATGCAAGCTTAAACAGTATCATGGAATTTCAGCACATGTTTAAAATCTACCAAAACCAATTTTTCAAAGAAATTGATATGTTAGGTACTTTTTCTGAATTTGAAACAAAATTGGGAGATAGAGAATTGGACAGCCATTTTTTGCCATTTTGACATGTTTTGAGGGCAATGTGTCACATAAAACCCAACCGAAAGTATAGAAAACTATATATGTCCAAATTGGGTTTTATTAGTTCTATTGAACTATCAACAGTTTAATCCACAAAAGCATTGTGTAAGAAAATGGTGGATCAAAGACAGCAAAAACGCAATTGGCGGACTTTTCGTGAGAATTGGCCTGATTCACTTCATTTGTGGATTGCATTTAGCTCTGTGTTGCACTGATGAGAACACAAAGTTCGAAACGGTACTGTCTGCAGATTGAGTATATATATATGCATGAGTGACTACACAAAATATTGATCACACAGGCAAATTAATATGTTCATCTAAAATTACACAATAAGTGTTTTCTTCTATGTCGGCATGTGCTTGTTAACTCATTCCTTTTGTTCAGTGCAGACATCTCAGGTTTGTGTATAATAAAGTACTTTTCCTCAGTACAAAGATTACAAGTTTTATTGGAGGTGGAGTAGGGCTTTGCTTTGCTTATGATCTTCCAATTGATTGTTGAATTCCTACTTTTCTTATTGTTGAAAGTTGACAAGTGACCAGTATACCGTGATTTAAAAGAGTTTTCTGTCAAACCTACATAAGTTTCCTCCTTGTTGTTATCCAGATGAGTGTCGACGGCATTTTTTGCTGGTTCTACAATTGCAGTTTTCTTGATTTTTGTCAGCGAGTTGATTAGGATCACATTTTGTATTATTTTTTCATGTTAGGCATACAAGAGTAGCTGAGTTTAACAGTGTTCCTGTTGAGTAGTTTGTGGAGTTGGTGTCCTGGTGGAAAGCATTGCGAGAAATTAAAGAATTTCCGTCAAATATTAGTGGCAACGTTGTCGCTGAAAGGGGGATTGAACCATGTGATGTTTCTGTTGCGCTTTCTCTTTTTGTTCTCATTATCCGGTTTGGGAGGTGTGTATGTGAGGTTGTGATCATAACCGCTGCTACGTAGTGCATCTTGATAAGGAGGTGTTGCATCTCTGAAGATCGCGTCATTAGATGAGATACTGCTCAGTCTTTTGTTTATGCCCTCTGGTATATTCTTTAATATAGATGGCGGGTGATTACTTTCCTTGTGTACATACAAAGGTGTATTATTTCATATACGGTTTGTGTATGCCTGACCTCAAGTCCAACGTTACATCGAGGAAGTCGACGACTTTCTTGTTTGCCTCTATAGTGATCTTTAAGTTGTTTTGTGCAAATATTGCGCAGATCTCTTTCTTTATGAGTTCTATTTGTCTGGGTGTTTTATGACAAATAGCCAAACCATCATCTCCGACGTTTATATCCAGATGTTGTAATTGCGATAAGATGTACAGTCCCCAGGCCCACGTCAGTTGCCACTGTTTTCATCGTCACTGCTATTAAAAGTTCACATCAATCATGCTTCTGTTAAATTACCTGTGCATAACTCAAAACTCCAGAAACTTCCCCAAAAAAAAAAAAAAAAAAAAGAGGTTGTGATCATAACCGCTGCTACGTAGTGCATCTTGATAAGGAGGTGTTGCATCTCTGAAGATCGCGTCATTAGATGAGATACTGCTCAGTCTTTTGTTTATGCCTCTGGTATATTCTTTAATATAGATGGCGGGTGATTACTTTCCTTGTGTACATACAAAGGTGTATTATTTCATATACGGTTTGTGTATGCCTGACCTCAAGTCCAACGTTACATCGAGGAAGTCGACGACTTTCTTGTTTGCCTCTATAGTGATCTTTAAGTTGTTTTGTGCAAATATTGCGCAGATCTCTTTCTTTATGAGTTCTATTTGTCTGGGTGTTTTATGACAAATAGCCAAACCATCATCTCCGACGTTTATATCCAGATGTTGTAATTGCGATAAGATGTACAGTCCGACTAGTTCACAAGTTTCGGCGCCATCAAAACTGCCTTAACGGTTACTCTGACCCTCACTTACGATCACTGGGTATCCGATCTTCAGACGGATGATGTCACATGCATGGTCGTGTCTTAACCAAACAACATGTATGTATACATGTTATGGTGTCACGACCAGGGCACTTCCAGCATGGGTCTGTACTTCCCAAATAGTCGAGAGTGCTCATCCACTACTATAGTAGATTTCAAAATAAGTGAGACCTCATTAAAAGTTTTAGGTCTGTCCATTCATCGTGAGAGGTAAGAGGAATTATTTTAATGGCCAGGGTTAACAAAGTTTATGGTACTCATACAATGTATAGTAATGTAGCTAGTAAATAATGTTGGCCTAAAATACATTATTTAACATCTAAGATAGCTTGGATGTTTCAATTGAAGTATCAGGATGAAAACAATTATTTCATTATAAGTATTTGAGGAAATATGTCATGCCATCTCCCGTAAATAGACATACAGCGACGACATCTCAAAATCTACACTAAAGAGCTGCTCGTGGTTTACACCAGTACAGAATAAACAAATATCAATAATGTTTGTGTTTGAGGTCAAACTGTATTAATTATAGTGCACGATATCACGCTGAAAATCTGTGATATTCACCGGGAAAGGCTTTTTTGATCTCAAGTCGGAATTTTGATACGCACGTATAGAAATTACAGAATCAGATTTAAAGTACTGCCTTGTCTTTAATACACGGATTTCAAGCCGACCACTTGCAGGTTATGTTCGCATATCCATGGCAGTAACAAAAATATAAAAATATTTATTTTGATGATTTTTTCGATGTTTCGGATTAGCAAATCGCTGCTAATCCCTTTAATTTGAAATCTACTATAGTAGTGGGGGCGTAATATAACATCACAGTAAACAGTATTATTTACAGTTGACACCATAACATGTATACATACATGTTGTTTGGTCTATTAGTTGGGCATGTAAGGGGGGTTCCCGTGCACCCCCACAGTACTTAACCAAACCAACTTTTTTGGATGCCTTTTGGGGTCCTTAAACACATTTCAGATGTTAACAGTGAAAAAAGTGAGTGCTCTTGAGACATCCAAGATGGCCGCCAATATGGCCGCCAAAAATGGTCAAATTTAAAATAATGTCATATATCGGCCTAAAAATTGGATAAAAGCATAAATGAAATCATTAAATATATGCTTTTTAGCTTTGCCAATTCATTTGTATGGCAATTGCAGTGGAACTCTGTCACAATCAAATCAGATGGCCGTCAATATGTCGCCCAAAATTGAAAAATTGATGAAAAGTTCATATATTGTCCCAAAATAATCATAAATATAACAAAGAAACCACACAATATTGTGTTAGGATAATCAAAAACCCATGCTATACATACTAGCAATGTTATTTTAATTCAAATCCAAGATGGCGGCCAAAAATTATCCAAAATGTCCGACAAAAATGGGAAAATTGTAAATAAAATCATAGTTTTGCCAGAAATAATGATTTCATATGGTAAAGAAACCACAAGATACTGATCAAGGGCCATTGGGGGGTGCAACGCACCCCCCCCAAAATGACAAAGGTCCGCTTTATGATGTTGAAGGTCCGCTTTGTAATGTTAAAGTTTGCCGCCTGTCTAAATTTTGTTGTTTCAATGCTTGTGGAGCATGGTAATATGAATGAATAATCAGCGGTTAATACTATTGCATATACGCATGGCTGGTGTTATTATACTGTTTTCTCAACGCTGCGAGGGTGTCCCGGTCTAGAAGTAACCTTTGACCGGCGTACTCAAGTCCGGGAACAATAGTGAACAAGAGCAATCGATTCAGTTTGACTCTCTCACGCAACATATAGTCTGATTTTTTATTCCTGTCCGTAAACGCATCTTGTCGATGGTAAGATTTATTTGGAGGGATGCGGTTGGAGATTAAATCTGAAAAGCCGTAAATGCTCAACTTTGTTCAACTGAATTGATGCTGTAACCCATTTACATGAACCTTTTTGCATCAAATAAATGAAAAGGCTCCATACCAATCAATTGAATAGATTGTCGTACAATCTGAGACACGCTATCGATTCCTTTGTTTGGAGTCAATCAAAGAACGATAAAGTGTCATGAATATCGAGGCCGGGTGAACCTCTCAACCGCGAGGAGGTTTATTGCCATGTTAAAATTTTATTTTGTTATGATGGTGGTGGCCAACTCTTATTACTCTTATACCAAAAATACTTTGACCAAGATGTCATGCATTAAGAGTTCTGAAACAAGGCGAATAAATGTAACGATCAGATTTTCTAATATTCCTTAGTTATGTACAAGAACTTTGGCGGGTAATAATTATTTCCATCATTATCTTTCTTATGGTGAACCCTTCAGAGTTTGTTCAGTTTGGTGTTGGAATTTATTCAGTTCATTTGCCTTGCATTTTTGTTCGTGAGAAAAGGTGGCATTTTTAATTATGGCCTTAAGCTGATCTGGGTATCGTACATCGACTTTCTATTGTATTGATTGGGTAAAGTATACAACCTCTCAGAACGAATGGAATCGTCGACACGGCCCAAAAACTTTTAATGAACTGACAGGAATAAAAAATCCTACTATAGTTTCACGCTTTATTCCGTTCTCGGCTATGGAGCCCCGGACTGTGGCTCCTACCGGACTATATCTGCTTTCACACCGGTCTTCAGAATTCGGAGACGACGGTGAAAAAATTGGGGTCAACCGGCGAGCACAGCGAGCCGAAAAAATGCTTTGTTGGTACGCAAAAGGTCCACTTCTGGCAAATCCGCACCCCCGTCCGCACCCCCGTCCACATAAATTCCTGGCTACGGGCCTGGGGGAAGCCGAAGACCTTTTTTCTGCAAATTATCATAATAAAAACTCATAATATCTGTATAATATATTTATCATATCATTCCAAAATTATGATGAAAGTGTATATTAAGTATAACAGATATGCCTTTGACCATTACAAACTCAAATGTGTCTTATTTTGTTTTTGTTAGCAAGCTGAAAATTCAAGATGCGAGCCAATATGGCTGCCTTCAAAGTTAATTAAAACCTACAAATTGCCATATATTTGTATAAAACTCAGAAAAGAAATGTATGGCATAATCTCCGACTAAAAGAAACTCATATTTGTCATTAGTTTGTTTTGTTGGCCATATTTAAAATTCTAAATAGCAGACAATATGGCTCAAGAGTTTTAAAAACCTGTAAATTGCCATATATCTGCAATATATTTGACGATATCATTCCAACATAATCAGCATTGCAATAAAAGAACAAATTATTATGAAATATGTCTTTTATTTAAATTTAAATTGCTTAAAATACCAAATGGCACCTGATATATTAAGAAAATGGTATCAGTTTTTTATAGCCAAGACAATATGCCATACTTAATTTTAACTTTTTTAATGTCCATTTGGATGATACAACTAAGTTTTTCATTACAAAATATATTGCAGTTGGTATATTTGTACGCAACTATATTGGACGCCATCTTGAATTTTATGCATGTTTTAACAAACCAAATATGAATTCCTAATGTTCAAAGAAATATGACTTTTGATGACA
The DNA here is from genome assembly GCA_023653785.1 of Ophioderma brevispina. Taxonomy (NCBI): domain Eukaryota; kingdom Metazoa; phylum Echinodermata; class Ophiuroidea; order Amphilepidida; family Ophiodermatidae; genus Ophioderma; species Ophioderma brevispina. The sequence goes on from JAMKCH010014119.1 coordinate 25,768, forward strand.
CTTTACCACATCTAATCATTTTGGAATGGTATAACATATTATGCAAATTTGTAGGAGTGTAAAGCTCTTTGAAGAGGGTCACATTGGCTGCCAGCTTAAATTTTATGCATGTTAGCAAAACAGAAATGCCAGATATGAGTATATAGGAGTATATACGGTAATGGTCAAAACCATAATTATACTCTAGCTTTACTCTACCTCCTTTTATTCATAATTTTGACATTGCATGACTAAATATATTACAAATATATGGCAATTCATAGATTTAAAGAGCTTTGAAGGCGACCATCTTGGATTTAAAGCATAATGATATTACAATAATATGCTTGGCATAACTTCACAATTGCCATTGATCAGTTTCTTGTGGTTTCTTTACCATATTAATCAATTTGTCTGGCAAAACTATTATTTTATTTACAATTTTCCCATTTTTGTCGCCATTTTGGACGATTTTTGGCCGCCATCTTGGATTTGAATTACGATAACATTGCCAATAGGTAGAGCATGGGGTTTTGATTGTCCTAACTCAACATTTGGTGGTTTCCTTACTATATTTATAATTATTTTTGGAAAATTTTTGAATTTTTCATCAATTTTTCAATTTTGGCTGCCATATTGGACGCCATCTTGAATTTGATGTATAGTAGTACACTGAAATTGCCACAAATGAATTGGCAAAGCTAAAAAGCATAATATTTAATGATTTCATTTATGCTTTTGTCCAATTTTTAGGTCGATATAGGACTTTTTTTAAATTTGACCATTTTGGCGGCCATATTGGCGGCCATCTTGAATATCTCAAGAGCACTCACTTTTTTTCCCTGTAAACATCTGAAATGGTTTAAGGGACCCCAAAAACACAATCCAAAATTGGTTTGGTTAAGTACTGGGGGGGGGGGTGCACGGGAACCCCCCTTACATGCCCAACTATATACTTTGAAATTTATTTCACGCTCTCCGGTAATGGGATTGAGCACTTCCAAAGATAGTAAACAATACTTTTTACTGTGATGATATATATTATACACTAAGAAACAGATGATGTGAAACGGCGTTTGTACATTTACTGGATCATATTTGATGCACGCTGATTGAAGGACAATTATTAACTAAACGAGAGTAAAGAATCAATTGGCTGAAGCGGGATTCGAACCGGCGACCTTTGGATTGTGAGACCGGTGCTCTACCAACTGACCTATTCAGACCTTGTGTTGGCGGTTGATCCCCTAATTGCCAGCCACCATCTTTACTCTGAATCAGCTAACAGCA
>JAMKCH010014120.1:0-26625 GCA_023653785.1 Ophioderma brevispina
TGGTTTCTCCTCGCTTCCCAATGCCGTATAAAAGGTGCATGGTGTATGCAATGGGTATCCGGCGCCTCCTGGTTCGGAGTATCATGTTAAGCTGTGGGTCCCGTGATAACCAGGGGAGTAAGTAATTCCTGAACACGTAAAAGTTTGCAGACCTTGCAGACCTATCGAAAAAAGAGGTAGGGGAACCATTCCCGGGTCTGTTACCTGCACACATTATATATGTACAGGGTCCTTCCAACCCGCACTAGGCCAGCGTGGAAGGAAGGGTAGGCGAAATCCAGCATGGAAACATGTTGCGGCGCGTTGTCCAAGTGGAAGACAAAAAAGGTGATGAGTAATTACCCATATGAGAGCAGTGGTGGTCCCAGTGGAAAAGCGCAGGATCGTGATCAGCAGGTCGTGGTTCGAGCCCCGCCGCGGCCACGGTTGTGTACTTGGGCAACGATACTTAGTCTCAAGCCTCGTCGACCCAGTCGACAATTGGGGAGCTGTTATGGGTGGATATTAAAATCTAAGTGCAGATAGGGATGTGCTCTTGGTTAACTGCCACCTAGGTGAAGCGAAATGATTGTGACGATTTCCCGACGGCCACACAGCAGTAATAATAATGGCAAATCAGCGCATTGAGACTTCGTGTTTAATGCGCTATATAAGAATTGTTGTATTATTTATATTACTATTAATAATTCATTTGTTAGGATTGCTAGGGGAGGAGGAAACTGTCTCCAAGTCATTTGCATTGCAATCACCAAGACTGTTCTAATTTCATAGTAGGCTTCCATTCTGTTACTTATGTGGCTTCCAACGTTTAAGTAATTAGGTTGCGAAGCTGTCCTTAGCATGGTTATAATTTTGTATAATGCAGTTGCTTGCAGTTGGCTCAAAACTGTAGTAGGGTAAGGGGAAATCTTGTCTCCAAAACCTATGGTCCTAGAATTAGAAGAATTTGTTCAAAATCCATGCTTGGGCTTGGCACTAATACACATTATAATTCATTTTAGGATTGTTTTGTCTTAGGGAAATGTCTCCAGTCAGTGATGCACTCACACGGTGTAATAAAGTCCATTATGTAGGCTTCCATTCCTTTACATATGTGGACTTTACGACGTCTTAAGCTAAATTTAGGTTGGTGGATGCTGTCCTTAGCTAGGTTATAATTGTGTATAAGTTGCATGTTGGCTTTTGCACGTTTGGCCATCAACTGTAGGTAGTAACGGAAATATGTCTCCAAAAAACCTATGGTCCTAGAATGAATTGTTCAAAATTTCAGCTTTGTTCTAATCTATGCTTTGAATCCTCAACCTCCAACAAAGCGTTGCACGACGTGCTAATTGCGACGTCACACCCTACATAATGCGTGTCGTGTGATCTATCGAACCACTTAACTGCACGGGGTCATGCATGTACAATCTGGGGAAACCCAGAAAGAGCTATGCGCTTTGTGGGACAAGGGGTTGCAATGGCCCATGAGAATTGAATAAAAGTATTTACCTTAAAAGACATTTGTCGCACTAAAACGCTGTGTTCAAAATTGTATTACATGTCTAATGAGTTATGTGCAAATGTGAATGAAAGGTAATGGGCCTTTAATTTGGTATATTAAATACTGTTAAGTAATTTGAGGGGGGGGGGGGTGGTTCAGTTTCTGTCTCAACCTTGTTTGGCAGAAGTTTATTTGAACTATGTATTTTAAATTTTAGCAAATGCACTTGGTCATTTTAACCATGAGCCAAGTGCCTTCTGCTTTCATCCCGGAATATTTTTGTTTGGCCGTGGGGAATAGGATAGTTCTGCCTTTCCATTAATAAAATTCTAGTTTTTTTCCATGTTTTTCTCCCAGTGTTTGGTGCAGTTGGGTATTCCTAAATCCTATATTATAGGTGTGCAGGTGTAAGGTTTAGTTCTGGACATTCGGCAGACAGAAGTATGTAAGTAAACGGTTAAAATGCCATGCATTGTTTGTTTGCCACCCCCCCGGGTGCTTTTGGTCAAGCTTCTGGCTCAGAATCTTGTTTGGCAGAAGTTTATTTGATTTCTGTTTATTTCGTTTGTAGATTCAAAACATTAACATGGCAATTTTATCTTTTAGCAACTGTGGGAATGTGCCAGAGGTCTTGACTTCAGGCTTAAGCAATTAAACACGTAAGTGGCTAAGGTGTTTTCCCCCACGTTGGGCATCAGGGGGGGTTCTCAGCGGAACCCCCTAAGGAACCCTTTCCCGATGGAAAATTTCAAATGAAAACTCATACCACCTTGAGGGGGCCATAAGACAAGCCAAAGGTTTTGCCAATATAAATGAGTCCGGTTTTTTCGTCTGGAAATTAGGGGCAAAATCATTGTTTTCGAAAAATGCGAAAAATCGCTCAAAAAGTAGCATGATGTTTCGCGACCCTGCTTTCCACAGTATACACTTGCAAATCATTTTGATGTTTATACTTGCTCAGAAGGAACCAATTTTAAACATATATTTAACACAAACATACTTTTTTGGTACATTCTTGTATTTTTTGCGGGTGCAGACTTATTTGCCATAGGTTGTATCGCAATGGCGCGCAGTCGCGTCTCGATGATTGAATCGCTTTTCTTTTCACACATAAGGGTTTACATTATTTTTTCTGATTATGTTAATTAAATTTTTGTTTCATGCATATGAACATCCATAACAGAAAAACATTTCTGGCAACAGGGTTTGCTACATTTTTTATTTTTAAAATCACACATCCCGTTGGCCTAAGGTGGGGGGGGGTTCCTAGGGACCCAAGCTAATTATCACTCATTAACGGTCTAGAAATTTTAGCAATTTTTTTTTTTTGGAAATAAGGCGCATCATAGTTTACAAGAACACATTACAAAAATAAGTTCGAAATATTTTTTCATCGACATGAGAAATCGCCGAAAAACAAATCTTGGTGGGGTACTATGGAACCCCCCCTTAGGCACTTAAAGTGTTCAGGGCTCCTGTACACAATTTTATAACTATTACATTTTGCCTTTAAATTATATGTCCACTAGCAATCAATTTTATCTCATTCTATTTACTTTATCCAGTCGATCCTAGGGGTATCTGACTTCAGGTTCATTTTCGCTCAAATCCAGCTCATTGCTGAATTAATTAAAATATTAATTTTGCTTTGCTTTTCAGATATGTATGTGAGCAAGCCATAGAGGTATCTGACTTCATCAGGCTTTGCTGTTATGACTATTGTACCATTTATTGTTAGCAGTTTTTAAAAGGTATTTGACATTTTGGGAACCATTTTAAAATTTTTAATCTCCACTTTTGGCTACACATACATTTATTTTATAATTAGCTCGAGTTCTCTATTCTGATTCTAGCGTACCGGGCTAAATGTTCAATCTCCACTTTGTAATGTCTATCAAATTATCATTAAAATGGTTCTCTGAGGACATTGGTTTGGCTTGTATTAAATACCCATATAATTCATCTGTAGGATTGACTAGGGGAATCTGTCTCTAAGTCTTTCGCATGCAATCACAAGATGTACCAATTTTAATATGTAGGCTTTCATTCTGTTACATATGTCACTTTACAAATTAATCTAAATTAGGTTAGAGGAAACTGTCCTTATGCCTAGGCTATATTTGTGTATAAAATTGCATGTTGGCTTCGCAGATGGTTGAATCTGCTGGTAGGTAAGGGGAATCTGTCTCCAAGAAACCTAGGGTCCTAGAATGAATTAATCTAAATTTCAAGCCTTTGTTCTAAATTTTATGCTTTGTCCTGAGAACCTGCTATTATTGAATAAAGGACTACGTCCTACGCACGATGTGATGCACTTTGCAAATTTTTGTCTTCTCCCATTCTTCGGTCTGTGGACAATCGCAATATGCAGTCGCGGCATTTCTTGCACAGGAGGCGAACGTGGCCCTTGCTTTGTGGTCAGCGCCATGATGAATTTATGAGTACCCTGCTTGTCATGGTTCCACAGACCGGCTGCATGATGATATCGCTTGATAAAAAGAACCATGGAATCGGCGGTTCTCTACCTGGGGAATCCCCTGTTTACGCGAGGACGTGAAATGTAAACAAACCGGAATTCGACCTGAATTTCCAGCGGAGTTGTCCCAATGAGTTGTTGAATATTTTGGGGCAACAACATGACAAAAATGTAAATAAGCGAGAAAAATATACCCTTCTTCAAAAATATCGAGTACATCATCGACAAAAAGGACCCCTTTTTTAAGAAATCGCGTACATTTATGTTCGCGAACATACTTTCAGAATACACCTTTTTTTCGCCAAAAAGGGAACGATCATGCGTACACATGGTCAATATGAGTGACACCACCGGGAAGCCATTGAGTTACTGTCATCTAAATGCTTAATAACACTTGTATTTTGTTCTAAAGTAACCATTTCATAATCCGTAACAACTGTTATTGATAATATTTCTTAACAATGGTTAATGACAGTAGCATAACAGGGGCAGGTGGGGGAAGGGAAGGCACTGTCCCCTCCCATATGGGCCTTACCAGAAAAAAAAAGCTTAAGCTAGCGGTAAAACAGTTTTTTTTTTTTTTTTTTTTTTTTTTTTTTTTTTTTTTTTTTTTTTTTTTTTTTTTTTTTTTTTTTTTTTTTTTTTTTTTTTTTTTTTTTTTTTTTTTTTTTTTTTTTTTTTTTTTTTTTTTTTTTTTTTTTTTTTTTTTTTTAAAAGTGGGCCAACCGGCTGTATTGCACAGGATTGCCTAAATATTTGCATTCAGTTTCGGTGAAAAGGTATGTGAACAATTTATTGAAGTAATGCTTCAAAATTTGGGTGTAAGATTCAATGATTTGTTATTGATTTCAGAATAATGAAATAGTTTGACATTTTCTTGATGAAGGTTTACACAAAGGTATCAAAGCGAGCAAAGAATGTCATGATGTACTTGTGTAGACTCATCCAAAGTCCCTTTGGCCAAATTCCACAACAGTGATTGCGTGGACAGAGTGAAAAATGGGTACTTATCTTTAAGTTAGCATAACTTCGCAATGCAAAGTTCAAAAATCAAAATTCAAAATTTCTCTAGTAGGTGAAATAATCTAGTTTTATATGTGATAGTCTGTATCTTTAGTAGATTTTTCACTGCTGTAGAAAAAATCAAACAAAACGAGTGTACATCTTTTTGACTCACCCTGTATGTAAACGTAAATCAGAGCCTTTTTAAGGGGGAATATGGGGTTGGAGGGGCTAAAATTGAACATTTAAAATTTAAAATAAGGAGAAAATTAGTTATGGTCGAAAAAGTCGCCTCGCGACTTGAAAATTTCTTGTGTTATTTCTTATGCATTTTCCATCATAACTTTTGAACGGAAGCTCCGATTGTTGTCAAACAAAAAACAAAAGAAATGTAATTTTGTCCTTATTTTACATTTTAAATATTCATTTTAGCCCCTCCAACCCCATATTCCTGCTTAATGAAATCATAGCCCCAAACCTGATGATTCATTTCGTTTTGTCACAAATTATCAGAAAGTCAACCTCTGTTCGAAAACTGACTCATATCCGATTCCACGGATTGATGATTGCATAGATAGAGTTGGAAATGCCAATTTTGTTAGCAAATTTGATTTGTTAAAGGAGTATTGCCAAGTTCCTCTCACTGACCGTGCCAAAGAAATTTCAGCCTTCTGTACGCCTGATGGCCTATACCAATACAAAAGAATGGCATTTGGTTTCATAGCTAGGTTCTGCCGCAACATTTCAAAGAGTAGTCGCAGACATAGAAAATTGTGAGGCATATGTGGATGATCTCCTTGCGTACAGCCAGACAAGGGAAGAACACATGAGACAACTCCATCAATTGTTTTGAGAAATTATCTCAAGCAGGTTTGACTGTGAGTTTGTTGAAAAGTGAATTTGCCATGCAAATGTCCCATACTTAGGATAAGTTGTAGGGCAAATTAGGCTAATCACAGCAAAAGTTGAAGCAATTGTGAAATTCCCCACACCACTGTGAGCAAAAGGGATCTGACGAGATTCTTAGGTATGGTCGGGTACTACAGAAAATATTGCCCAACTTTCTAAGAAATTGCGTGTCCGCTGACCAACCTTCTGAGGAAAAACGAAAAACTTGTATGGTCAGAACAATGCCAACAGGCATTTGAGAAAATCAAGTCTATCTTGAAGAATGCGCCAGTTTTTATTGCGCCAGACTTTAAGAAACAATTCAAGTTGGCAGTTGATGCCATTGATGTAGGCTGTGGTGGAGTTCTCATGCAAGTAGATGAAAATGGTGTAGATCATCCTGTATGTTATTTTTCTAAGAGGTTTCACAAACATCAGAAAGACTACTCTACAATTGAGAAAGAATATCTTGCATTGCTACTGTCATTGCAAAATTTTGAAGTGTACTTGAGTACAACAGTGCACCAAATTCTAGTGTACACGGATCATAAATCCGTTGACTTTCATCCACAATTTGAAAAATCAGAGATTTGTCAGGTGGAGTTTAACGCCTCATCCACCAAAAATTTGGTATCGTTATGTCAACGACACCCTGTGTATCATGGAGAGAGAACATGTGGATGAATTTACACAGCATATTAACAACATTAATGATGCCATTAAGTTCACCACAGAGACTGAATCAAACAACAGCCTACCCATGTTGGACACGCTGATCACTGGACAGCCGGATGGGTCCTTGAAGTGTGGTGTTTACAGGAAGCCCACACACACGGACGAATAATTGAACTTTGGTTCGCACCACCCCCTACAACACAAAATGGGTGTCGTTAGGACCCTCACTCATAGAGCTAATACCATTATAACTCACGAGGAAGATAGACTACACGAGATTGATCACATTCAGGAATGTTTGAAACAGTGTGGTTATGAGCCCTGGGTCTTCGCTGTCAGCGACCACAAAGAGAAGGGCAAACAGAAAGCCAAATACCAGAACAGGTCCCCTGCTAAAGGGAGTGTTGTTATTCCTTACATACAGGGTACCTCAGAGACTATTGCTCGCCTGTTCCAGAACAAAGGCATTCGCACGCATTACAAGCCAGTTAATCCCATCCGGCAAACACTGGTTGCTCCGAAGGATAAGACCAAAACGGAGCATAAATCTGGAACTATTTATCACATCACATGTGATGACTGCCCTGCTGCCTATGTCGGTGAATCTGAACGCTCACTCAAGACCCGCCTGGCTGAGCATAGGAGACCAAGCAGCTCTTCCTTCCCTTGTAGCTCAACATATTAAACAGTCCAAACACTCCATCAACTGGAAGGGTGTTAAAGTTCTGGACCAGGACTCCAACTGGTTTAATCGCGGTGTCAGGGAGGCTATTAACATTCGGCGCCAACCCAGTTCACTTAATAGAGACAAGGGCCGCCACGATCTACCACCTGTATACCAGTTTATTTTGTCACATGATCAAAGGTCATCCAGGTCATGTGACATCCAAGATCAATAACATCTCAGTTTGCCAAAGACACAGAGTCATCAAGGTAATGATTGTACAAGAGATGAGCGGGATTCTCCGGGATGTAAATTTAGAAAATGAGTCAACTTGTTTATACATTGAGATCAAAACAGATTGCAACATTTGAGAGTTTCCCATAATGTTATTTATGTAAGATGATGCAATGCAGATGGTGTCATTTATGTGAGATGATGCTGTAATGATTATTTTAAGATTTGGAAAATACTAGTTGTGAAATCCTTATTTAAGGAGAGATTGGAGAGGTTAGATTTGACAGTAGTAGTAACCAGGAGCTATACAGTATAGTTATAGCTAGACTTGATCTGCAAATAATGGCAGATTTGTGCATCACATAGTGCCAGCATTTATTTTATGTTGAAGGCCATCGCAGCTTGAAAGCTGAACTGTCTGCTGTTGTTTGTTAAGCCAAAAAAGCTTTTTGGAATCAAAAAGGGATTCCAGCTTTTGGTCCTAAATGGGGACTTTAGCGGCAGACTGATGGTGGTAGAATACCTGGATTATATTGCAGAATATTAGTGTCGCCGAAAGGAAAACCCTCTCGTCTTGAACTGATGGACGAAATCTTCAGGACCCAGAAGATTCACATGGAATATACCATGGATTTTTATATGAACATGTACGCTGTGTGGTACAACGCAATAATATACGTGTGTATGGATTTTACATAAAGAGGTTTTCCGACTGAATGAGCGAGAAAACCTACTTGCAATATTGAATGTGGCACACGTGTTCGTGTCCCAGTGCACTGCAGTGCCCATTGAAAAATCCCAAAACTGCAACTTTTGGTTTTTGGGGTTTGCGCCTTTCGGCGTTCTATATCAGGCATTTCTGCACGCTTTTTTACAAGCCAGGGACTAAATAACTCTCAGCAATATCCTAAACAATGGGGAGATCCTGTTTTCTTGCTCTGCAACAGGTGATTTGCTGTTTGGATTTGTCATATCATTTGGCACATTGGTATAAATAGATTCATTGATTAATCCGTAGTTGAAATATTCAAGAAAATGTAACATTTATTAAGTTGACAAAGGCATCATGATATTGACACTCTCACAAACACAAGTTTAATGTGTGTAAATCCCATAGGAATGGGAAAAAATGGGTGTGCTTACAAAAACCACCATATCTAACGTATTTTTCAGGGTTCGTACATTTACTGCACCCACTTTTTTTTCCACAGAGCACACTCAGTGCACTGTGCATTTATTATCATATGATCTCATATTGACATAAATAACATTACATAACTGTTGCATACAATACATAATATATAATATAAGAGGATGAACCAATATTAACAAGAAAACAATCTTTTTTTTCACTTTTTTGCTCCCAGTTAAATTCAGCAGCCTTGACGGAATAAAGTACAGTATCACGTGCACTTTCTTCCGTCAATGCTGCTGAATTCAACTGGGAGCAGGCAAAGAATACAGCAAAAAGAGTAAAGAAAAGTATTTCCTTAAGAAAGGACAGGATGAAACAGAGAAGGACAGGAAAGGAGGAAAAATTACAAGTGGAAATGAGCTAGGATGGGGCTCATATCTATTACGATGAACGTTCTTTGGTTCGAAATGTGGATCAATTCGAGAGGTAGGTATTTCGAAAGATCGATATTCAGAAAAGTCAATATTTCGGAGAAAAGACCTTTCGGAATAATGACCTTTCTGAGTAAAAGCCCTTCGGAATAAAATCATGGGGTTTATTCCGAAAGGTCGGTATTCCGAAAATGCGGAGAAACAGACTCTCGGAGTAATGTCCATTCAGAGTAAAACCATTCGAAATAATCGAAAGTTCGAAATTCAGAAAATTCGGAGAAACAACCTTTCGGAGTCATGACCTTTCGGACTTAAAACCCTTCGGAATAAAAATTATAGTGCTTATGCCGAAAGCTCAATATTCCAAAAATTCGGAGAAACCTTTCGGAGTAATGACCTTCCGGAGTAAAAACCCTTTGGAACAAAAATGATGGTTTTAATTCCGAAAGGTGTTTTTATTACAAAAGCTCGATATTCCGAAAATTAGGAGAAACGATCTTTCGGAATAATGATCTTTCGGAATAAAAACCTTTCGGATCAAGTACGTTTAGGATTAATGAACCCTTATTTAATTTCCGGAATAAAGGCCCTTCGCAATAAAGTTATTTCGGGGCAATGACCTACGGAGAAATGACCAATCGGAGTAAAGATCTTTATTATCCGGATTAATGAACTTCGGGCCAATGACCTTCGGAACAAAAACCTTTCGAAAGTAGGAGCTTCCGTAGAACAGTGTGTTCCGAGTAATGACCGTTCTGAGAAAAAAACCTTTCGGGGCAATGACACGTCAGAATAACGAACTGTCCCCGCGGTTTTGATGGTAGAAGCGATACTGCATATTTTAATACCCTGTTCGTTACTCTGCTAATATTGATTTTTGTACCCAATTTCGGAATATTTGTCTGTAATGCTTCTTAAGAAAAAATTGTAATAACTCATAAAGTAAAATGCATAAACTATGACCCAGTTATAAAAATAGGCCTAGGGTAAACTTCATAAATCAACCATAAGAAAATTCTTTCCAATTTTCGTCTTCAGTTGGCTTAAAACGAATGGATAACCTAAGAACAATAACTCTTCTTAAATGCACTTACGATTAATCTTAACTTTTATGAAACGGGGCCCGGAACTAGCTCCCAGAGGATAGTCCAATTGTAGTTACACCATTCGCGGTGTTTTGTTTCAAAAGTGGCTCAGGTAAGACGAGAGTTAATAAGCGAGATCAGAATTCATAATGAATGAGTCAAAGCAAAATAAAACAAACCTGACATCATTATTAGTTTGCCCTTCGATATAGTTAAAGAAGTTTAATCGTCTTTGATTTGTTTACCCTTCAGTTTTTAAAGTGGATGTGACGCTCTTCGATGGAAGTCCACTCGTGGAATCAACATCATCGCCTGAACAAATTAGAGCGTATGTTCCCTGGACCTCTCGCAGTGATGTTGTGTACCATCGGATAGGAAGAACAGGCTATACGGGAACTGGTGCGATCGGTACAGGATATGATCCCCCAGATGAAAACGGTGACGTGGGCAATGTGACGCAAGATTCAGGATTTCCCATTGGAACAAAAACAAAAATAATACGAGCACAGAGTGCTCATCATAGGCTTCAAATCGAATTTCCCGATTCATCTGTTTCAAGTGTTGGAGTATTTTATGTTACCACAGGAGACGATGGACAAAATTTGACTATTTCAACTGTGAAGGTTTTAAGCAAAGGTAACTAAAAGGATCATGTTTTAAGTCGTTTTCATAATAGTTATACCCCTATACTTAAATGCCACCAAATATTGAAATTTAACTACTTAGTTCTCCAGGTAGACAGGGATGAGTATTTATTAATCTTTCTTTGGAGACGGCCAGCGCACACATGTGTTGATTAAAAAAAAACGTGTGGTTGGCCGGATTCGAACCGGCAACCTTCGTATTACCAGCACGGCGCTCTTGGCAATTGAGCTAACAATTAAAGCCATTATCAGCGATTTGTTCACAATGTAAACAAAGCGCGCCCCCTATTTTTCATCATAATCCATTTTTTGCACAGTTGTACTGGAAATAGTTGTATTAAAGACCACTGTAAGTAGCTAAGCCTAACACGCCGTATTTGTCAAGAAATCGTGATATTTATGCTTTTATTCGGTGCAGAAACAGAGACTGTCGTAAATGGTACCTTCAAGACCGTTTTAAACTGCCTAAGTGTCTGTTTTTCCAAAAAAGAAAAGTAATATATGGTGTTGATATGACCTAACATTAGCAATTTAGAGACAAAATCGGCATATTGAATTTAAAAAAAAAAATGACTGATAGTGGCTTTAATCATCATCGTCATCCTCATCGTCATCATCATCGTCGTCGTCATCATCATCCTCATCGTGCTTGACTAAGATTTGTTGTCAGTTCAATGAGAGCCATTATGTGGAACGCTTGGGCTTGAAACCGTATTGTGCATCAACAAGAATGCTATGCTTGTTTAGAAAAGTGAAGAGACGGTTGTGCGCATTTTTTTCTCGGGATCTTTGAAAAGGAGGGAAGGACAGAAATTGGTCTGTAGTTGGTGATATCGTGAGGATATTTACTTTTGAAGATGGCAATGGCTTTGGCTTATTTTAGCTTATTGGGAACTACTAGTATACCTGAGGTGAGTGACTGGTTGAAGATGTATAAGATGTAATCTGATGTGTTCTAACTTTGTGTTAGCAATGCCAGGGTCAATGTTATCAGTGCTAGCACCTTTACCAGGTTTTAGTAGGTGGCGCAACTTCTGCATTTCATCGATTGTAATGGGGTTTAGGAAAATTGAGTTTTGAATGCCGTAGGTGAGATGGGCATGGAATGGAGTGTTAGGAGTAGGAATTGTGCTATAGTCTGGGTATCATTGAAAATACGGGTGATTTCCGAAGATTCTATAACCTTTTGGTTGTTGTGGGTAAAATATTGGGCAGCTGATTATGTAACAGTAAAGAAATTTGGGTACTCTGGAGGTTTACGTCGTCCACTTGATCGTGGGGGGCATTTACTCGATGCGATTACACAATGAAGAAAACAGCAAAGGAAAACACAACAGAATAAAGCCAGCTTTTTGGCGACTTGATGATGGAGATGCGGGGTACTTTACTACAACCGGATGTCCTAAGATGTTTGGCAGACCTCATGATGATGTGAACCATAATGGTAACCTGTCAAGATGAATTGAGCTTAATTATATTAAATGGCCTAAGTTGACACAGAGGATTGGATGTGTGAGCAGTGGAAGCTCTAGATGGGAAGTGGCACATTATGACTTAAGATGGGACACAAGGAAACCTGTTTGCAAAACTTAACTAGCCATCATATTTGAGCACGCTCAATTTACAAACCCGCACTGTATCAATAACTTCTAACAATTCCTTGTAAGGCCCTAAGCCAAATCTTATTGAACTTGGGGTTGAAGAGGTTGTAATAATACATGATGCTACAATTTCAGTATCTATAACCTGACGTAAGTATGTGGTAGACAGCATAATTAGGTAATGGTGCCAGGCCATACCAAAAGGTTTGGACTCATCTAAATAATCTCTACACATAACCTGAAATTTTAACACTTTGCTGACCAGGGTTTTGCATGGTAATTCCCGCATCCTACTCTGAGTGAAACAGAGACTCTATTCATGGAGTTTGCCTAATCCCTACACTTAAAACATTTCACTGAACAAAGTCCTTTAAATTACGAGAGCCTTCAAACTGAAAGCAACATGAGATAAGTGGTTGCAAACATAAATAACTTTCCTTCAAATAGTACTTAAAGATAAAACAGTGACCTATAGTAAATAGGTGAACAACCTCTAAAGGAAATGTTAAATACTGAAGATTAAAAAAAAAAAATACAGTAATACAATAGAAATTGTAACAATCTTTTTGCAATGATAATAAAATCAAAACAGAAGTTTTTGCAGACATTAGTTTAATATTCTACAATAATTATCATATTGAAATGACACTTCCAAACATAATTGGATACAACAATAAAGATGCATTAGTAATAAAAACACAATCTTAAGACTATTATGTGAGTTGATTTACGTTAACACATTTGCCAGCCTGGGGAGAGGAGCTTGGTGACCGTTACAAACATTCATCCCCCTCTATGACCAAAATGGCGTCCGCCGACATTGGGTAAAATTTGAAGGTTGAATTTTGCTAGCCCCAAAATCCCACTAACAATTTTACGAAATTATTTAAATTAATCATATAATTTTGGAATCAATCCAACATCACAAAACAAAATAATCTAAACACTATAAAAAGGGAAAACACATCTTAACCATGTACTTTCATCACCCTGGCACTTAAATGATGACCTAACATTCAGTAATGAAAGGTAAGACAGTTCTTTTTAAGAATTTCTACAACAATCACAGGCATCATGAAATTCTCAAAGCACTGAAGTTGAAATCATGCATTCACTAAAAGCATCAAAACATGTTTCGGAAATGGTCCAAAACAAACTTAAGGAAATCATGTACAAACAATGCACACAAGCTATGATCTTTTTGACATAGTTTTAAATAGTAAAGTAACTGTTTTTTCAAATTAAAAGATAACTCCCTGAATGGATAAGGTTCTACTAAAAGTGCATAGCACATTCATAAAGAAAACATTCTGTCTTTTTTTGGAAATATTTGGCTTGGCACTTGGCAATTTAGATCAACATTTCCTGTGATCTACGAAGTCCAATTTCAAAACAAAAACAGGCTCAATTTCCTGAGACCTTCCAACAGAATAGAAATATCAAATTATAATCATTTCCCATAATACAAGATTATTCCAAAATCTTCAGAAGGTAAAAAAAACAACAATAAAATCAATTCTTCTTCTGCTGATTATGGCAATAGATTTTGGTTTTGGATTTGGGCATAAGGCAACTCAGAACCACAATTTTACTGGTGATTTCAAAGGTCCAAATTTGTAATCATTAATATAGGCTCATTTGGTGAGTCCTATGAACAGAATAGAAATTAAAATGCAACAAATATAATTTATGGCTAACTGTTGAATCAAGCTCATTGATCTCTTCAAAGACAAACTGCAACAAAGTGCAATATATTATGTTTGATCACCAAATAGTAAAAGGTTCGATAGGCCATGTAATTATTGTGATTAACAAACAGGTAACAACAACTCTTATTTAAAGAGAGTTAAGTTTGAGTAATTAACCAAAGTTGCTACAACTAGTTTCCTGTGTGACCTATTTTCATGTAAATAAAACAATGACATACATGTAAAAACGAAATGGCCAACTTAAGCCTACAGGTTTGCAAGAGAAACAAACCAAACACTGCTGTATCAGATGCAGTGACATGATGGACCTTTAAGTTTGTTATAAAGTCTGGTGTAGACACTCTTCCCCTCTGGTGTGAATTCTCCCGACAATTTATGTTAGAGGTAACTAACTTCAATTAAAACTCTATTATAGTTGCCCATTTGACGCATGCTTATAATAAGGCATATTTGCGATAGCAATTGTATGTAACGCACACAACAGCTTGGTCTGCCAAATACAATAAACAACTGGACTAATTGGTCTAACACTGCCATAGAGTTCAATGAGTCAACGATGATCTTAATGTCGCCTTAAACTCCAAGCATTTTGCTGGCAGTTGTGCTGTTAGCTCTAGCAATGTCTATTTCACCATTCGCATTAGGTTAAATGTGCGCTGGGTAATCTTTGGTCTGATAACTGAAAGAAGGAGCACCATCGCCCTTCTCACATTCACTACTTCCACAAAAGTTGATACTGCAGAAGCATTTTGGAATGCAGCATAATGTCTGGTTAAGGTTATTAACGATGTCGATCAAGATCGGCAATGTGGCTAGTTAAAACAGAAGAAATCTAAATGAATGCCAATGATGGACAGCGCTCCTCCTTGTGCCATGCGAACCAAAGTAGAAAAGTGCAGATCTATTGCATAAATCTGGGCAGCATCATATTGAAAAAGGTCAAGTTCTTGACGGATATGGGCCATGTTGTCTACGCTTGTTCAGCATTAAAACGAGGGGCAAGAAAGTAATGACATTTCAGTCACTGTGGAAGCTCATCTGTTGGGTTTCTGGTAGCGGGTCTTTGGAAAAAGCGTCCACTTGTGGTTTCTGAATCGGGTGGGGAAGACGTTATTGATCATCAGATTCAGACTAGTAAGTTGCTGTACATTTCAGTTGTCACAGTGGTCGAGGAAAAATCATCGAATTGTAGTAAAATAAGTAGCCATAATCAGGATAATCAGGTCTACATTTATCATTACTCGCTAGCTCATGATCAGAATGAGATTTTCACTTTCCGAAGCGGCATGTGCCCACAAGAATCCTGAATCTGATCAGTGAAGGTCAGCATTAGACTGAAGCTGTAATTGGAGATAGTCCATTGTGATACACAAGGCATTGGGTGGGGTTTTATCAAAGCAAACTTCTACCGTGCACATACTAACACCCACCAGGACCAGTGACAGGATGCTTCAGAGAGCGTCGTCCTTCTAGCAACACCACTATAAAACTCACAAGTTCACCATCATCCTACACAGTTGGAGTTTTGCTGGGTTGTTCTTCATGAGCTGCACTTATATAAAGACGTCATCCTTGGTGTCATCTCGAGTAATAAAGCCATATCCTCCTTTACATTAAAACCAGTTTCACTTTGTCCAGTAACTATTGTGTGAAAGGAAATTCCGCGTAGTTGCTGCCAGAATGAGCGTTTGTCCAGATATGAAGTCTCCTACAAACCTTTGCTGCTGTCGAGATATGTTACTGACTTCTGATTCTAAATGGGCCAACGCGATAGAAGTTTTGGTGAAGTCAGCATGAGTTTACAGTAAGGTGGATATAGTTTATCACAGATGCTATAAAATGTGTTGGAGTTCAGGGATCTGATTTTCCACAATAATTCAACAAATGTCAATAGCGTTCAATCCACAGCGAATTTACTCCTCTTGCATTAAGTTTAACAGAAGAAATCAGAAGCTCAGTAGATTCAGTCGAAAAGGTCCATGCACAGTCTAGCTCAGGGGGTTTAACAAAGCTGCAGTTCAAAGTGCCGAGGTCGGTGGTCCCTGGCAATCGTCGAGAAATCAGAAAATCGCGTAGTCCACGGTGTGCAGCAGCACCAATGAACAGTACAGAATATTCTGGGGTACTCTGTGAGTTTAGCTCGTCGACTGATCGTGGGGCCATTTTATCTAGTGCGATTTCAACACAATGAAGAAAACAGCAGAAACACAACAGACGCAGCTTGAACGTGATTATGATACGCGGTAACTTTAATACACCGATGTACTACAGAGTTGGCAACCTCATATGATGGAACAAATAATGGTTTGTTTAGACTTCAATGATGGAATAGAATAGCTTGAATTAATATTACAATGGCCCAAAATTACACAGGGATGGAGTGGAGATTTGAGCAGATGGAAGCCTCTAGATGGAAGGTGCACAATTTGACTTAAGAAAGGACCCACAGGGAAACCTGTTGCAAAACGAACTAGCCAACTCATATTGGCACTCTAAATTTACCAAACCGGCAACAGTAAATCAAATAAACTTCTAACCAATTTACTATGTATGCCCTAAGCCACTCTATTGAACGTGTTGAAGAGTTTGAATAGTATACATGATGTTCCAATTTCAAGTATCTATACCTGACTTAAGTATGTGGAAGACAGCTTAATTAGGTAATGTGCCAGGTCATACAAAAGGTTTGACTCAGATAAATAATCTCTACAACATAACCTCAAGTTTAACCGTGCTGACCAGGTTTTTGCATGGTAATTCATCCTACCCTAAGTGAAACAGAGACTCTATTCATGGAGTTTGCCTAATCCCTACCTTAAACATTTCACTAACAAAAGTCCTTTAATTACAGAGCACGTTAAATTGAAAGCACCATGAGATAAGTGGGTTCAAACAATAAAATAGCTGCCTTCAAAGAGTAAACTTACATAAACAGTGGTCTATAGCAATAGGTGAACAACCTCTAGAATTTAAATCTGAAGAGTTAAAACATATCAAGTAAACCATATTAAATTTGTAACAATCTTTTTGGATATAATAAAATCAAACAGAAGTTTGCAGAACATATGTTTTAAATATGCTACAACTACTTAAGTCCATTAAATGACACTTCCAAACATAACTTGATAAAACATAAAGCATGCAATTAGTATAAACACAATCGAAGACTAATTAATGTGATTTGATTAAGTTAAGGATCTTGGTGACCGTTACAAATTAGATGAATATTTTCTACCAATAATTAATCGTGTTTAGGAATTTTCTGTTTCTCTAATAGTTCATGTTTAAGGTAGGCTTGTTCAAGGCGCTCTACCATTCCTTCATTGGTTCTGATACAAATAATGTTCAAGTCATAGCATATCATACAAAAGATTTGGCAATCCCCTCGCCCAAAAACCCACAATGGCGAGAATTCACTCTATAAAACCTAATTTGAGGTCACCAATTTCGCCTGGCCTATGTTCCATGTTTCCACTAGCAGTTCATACGGTCAACAGAGAAGATGAACAGAAGGTATGGCTTCGATTTTGTCATCCTATTACCCAGGATTATTCTCATTCATCAGCTCATTGTTAGGAACCTTCAAGGGCCACTCAATTGGCCTTTGAAGTAAATGTGTTCAACCGCCTCAGCTTGCCGGTTGGGAAGGTTTTCCACCACAGGAAGTAATTGTGCACGCTCCCAGCTAAAATGCTTATTAATTTTCCAGCTAAAAGATCTCTGCTGGCAATGACCTCCGCGGTTGTTCTGACTGATTGTTATTATTTTAAAATCGTTGGCGGAAATAATTGAGGAAATTCAGTGACTTTTTACGAAGAAACAGCAAAAATCGCCCTTTTTCGTAGTGCTAACATTGATTTAAATGTTTTGGGGGTCATAAAGATGATGTTATTATTTTAACCTAATTTACCAATGTCCGGTTATTTCCTGTGAAAATGATCTATATGATCTAGATAAAGCATTTCAATACATCTTTTCAACATACTTTTTTTTGTTTCAAGAAATGTCCAAGTGCAAAATACTTTGAAAATTTGGGGTCAAAGCTGTGGTTTTATAACTGATGCAGGCGAGTACGTTTCGCTGTACTGTCACAACCATAGTTAGAGACCATTTAACATCATACGTCATTTCTTTTGTTGACTGCCAAGCCATGCCTTCCAAATCGTTATGGCCATATTATTAAAACTCTAACAGATACAATTGCCAGTGTGTAACAGTCCAGGCCGACCTAATTCAAGATACCAGGCCAACAGGTTTTACAAACATTGCTTTACCTGGTCCTATAGACCCTGTGCAAATCCCACTTGAAAACTGGGTAATTGGAAAGTTTCTGGGATTTATGAAAAACAACAGGTTTAGGTAATGTTCTCCAGCAAGTAGCTTAAGTCTTTGGTCTCAATCGCTTAGATTTAAGCCGATTGAGACGAATAGGCGGTTGAACAGTGTTTTTACTTTTTGAAGTAGCAGTCGAACCACCTCCTTCTTTTTTATCTTCTCTGGTTCAGCTCAGGCAGAGCTCTGAGTACCAACCACTGCGAAATTCCACCTTAGTCCTACCCATTACAAATAATGGAAATAATGGAAATACAGACAACTTGGGCGGAGCAGTTCGTCGAGAAATCATTCTACAACACCTAGTATGCCTTAATAGGGAAGTTTAACGTAACATGACCCCATCTGACACACTTTTTTGTCTGACACGCCGATGAAACAAAAGCGGAATACCCGGTGCCTTTATTCCGTGAAGGGTTTCCAATTCATAGTGTGTCAGAAAAGTTGGTCAGGTTCGGAAACACAGCAGGGAAAGGGAACGAAGCTTTTTTTTTGCCCATCTTTCGATGTGTTTAAAAAAACTTTTTAAGGGGGTTTAATATTTTTCCGTTTTTGTTTTCTTCACTCGAATACTAAGCACCATTAAACCACCACTGAGACAAGAGACAACCAATAATCGTTAGTATTTCTGTGACATTGGTAGTAAAAACTACCCTAGCACGTTCATCTCTGCAGTGATCTAATAATGAGCCTGTCTTGGAATGGAATGGAAAACAGATGTGACTATTGACAATGTGAGATAGCAGATGCTTGTATTTCGATTCTTTGGAAGGGTAAACGGGAATATGGAGAACATATTATAATGAAACTTATTGTTCGAGGTAAGTAAATGACTTTTTATTTGGTTGCAAAAGTAACTGAAATAAAAGGTAACAAAAGTTGTCACTATAAGGTCAATATTCTCATCCCAAGGACGTAAGTTCAGTGGGTTGTACTGTTGTACTACATTTAGTATGAACATATCGCACATAGGCACATATCGCTTTTGATGTCATGCCTATTTGCCATACAAGAACAATAGTTATGACAAGATTAATTTAATATCAAAGGAAAACACATCCGAATTTTTGGTGTGTTTTTTTTAAAGGCTGCGACGAAAAAGTGCAATGAAAACGTCATACCGTACACAGGTTCCTACACGCGTCCCTCTAATCCCTTGATTTATTATGCCTTCATTCATTGTTTAAAATTGTCAATTATTTTATGGTTTTCTGAAAAGGACTTTAGAAAGACATCCCTGTTTTTATAAGTATTTGTTAAATCCCTCATGCTACGCGCTGTTGGAGTGCATGAAAGCTCAATCACGCAAAGAGATACGCGCGCGTATGTCATGTCCAAGGGACCTTCGCAACATTATAGAATAAATCAATGGAATAATACACAAAATCTTAGAAAGGAAATAATTATCATGACGTTGAACAGCTACCTCGTTATTGATTCGACGATGTTTTATTCAAATGTCAGAAATGTAGTTCAAATGAAAGGGAACTATTATATGTCTTACTGTATTTTGCGAAACGAACGCCCATTGGTTTACACGCTTGATTCCGTTATATGCACGCTAATGCAGCATGACCGAATAAAGCGTGTAATCCCTGGGCGTCTGGTTTTCTTTCGGTTCGTTTCTCAAAATATATACCGTAAGCCCTATTATATTAACACTTAACCCTCGTCCAACCAGGGGTTTTCTACGACATTCACGACGGGGGCTGATTTTTCGTAATTGACGGACAAACTCATCTTGTTTGGTATCCAGTGGTAGATACATAATGTCCTCTTCAAATAAAGTACAAACATTTTAACAATCTGACGTCATAGCGACGTCAAACTAAGAGTTATTATCACGTTATTTATTATTTATAAGCAAATCCTCCGAAATCAAGGGATTCGACCATTTTCGCCATTCATGCAAACAAAATTTGTTTATTTATTTAGCAATGAGTGCCAAAGTAAGCATCCACAGGTTATTATTTTTAAAAAATAAGAAACAAAATCCAATATTGTCAGTATTTGCTTATGCAGCATCGCACGTAAACAAAATACCATTTTTTGGCATTTTACACAGTAAGCATAAATCTGGCAACCACCCCCCCACCACCCTGACACTCTGAAGGGATAATATCGTACTATTCCGAAGGTTCGTTATTTCTAAGGTTCGTTATTCCGAAGGTTCGTATATCCGAATCTTCAAAGGGGTTGCGCTATTCCAATTTCAAAAGGGGTTAGCTATTCCAATCTTAAAAAAAAGGGTTTCGCTATCCGAATCCTAAAAAGGGCTCGCAATTTCCGAATCTCAAAAAAGGTTCGTTATTCCGAATTTAATTGAAAAAGGTTCGATAGTTTCCGCGAAACCAAATAAACGTGTTCGTATTCCGATTTCAATAAAGAGGTTCCTATTCCGAATATTGTTTTTCACATCGGAGCAATGAACATGGATGAAATTTGTATTGCTTTGAAGCCGATGATGCCAAGGAGAAAAAACACCAATTATTTGTAGTTACTTTTTTTGTTATTAGTTTCACATTTTGGGGAAAAAAGGGTAATTATTTATTATATGTGATGCGATCTTTTTACTTCTTTAAAATTTAATTACATTATTTTTGAAAATACCTATGATTATTTTTGGCATGATAGATAACATCACGTAATTGCCGCCTTTTTCCATTTTAATCATGATTTTGCACCAGACAACCCAGACAATTTGAAAAATACAAATAAAGTGTAAAAAAAACACTCTTATAAAAAAAATAAAAAAAATAAAAAAGTCATTATTTTGAGATTCAAAACTGAAAAAGTACCCAAAACCAAGAATTGCGTCCAAAGATTTTGTCTATAAATGTGTGTTTTAAGGCACATGAAGCTGATATGGTCCAAAATGCAGCATTCTGGAGGAACTTGAAGCTAGTGGACCGTTGGACCAAATCCTCACATAGCTCCGTAACTCAGTAGCAGTTATGTCATATAGGAACCGATTATAGGTCTAGATTTATTGATACTACATAATAATAGTGGCGCTTATTATCTTATCGGCTTCAAAGTATCCATATAATTCATCATGTTCAAATTGCTTATCAATGTTTAAAAACCAAATTCGGAATAGCGAACCTCTTTTAATATGCCGGAATACCGAACCCGGTAATGTGGATTTCGGATACCGAACCTTTTTCACTATTCGGAATAACGAACCTTTTTTTTAAATTCGGAATTGCGAACCCTTCTTAAGATTCGGAATAAGCGACCCTTTTTAAGATTCGGAAACGAACCCTTTTAAATTCCGAATAACCGAACCCTTTCTTGGATTCGGAATAGCGAACCCTAATTTCGGAATATGAAAACCTTTTTCAGGATTCGGAAAAGCGAATGCTACAAACGCGTGTTCGAAAAACGAACCTTCGTAATTACGAACCTTCGGAACAATGAACCTTCGGAATAACGAAAGACCCCCTCTGGAGGTGGTAAATTCATATTTTATCGGAACCGTTGGGGTGTATCTTCTCCGACCCCAGCCCGTAGTGCTGCGCACACCTTTACACATAAGATATGATACTACAAACGAAATGTTATTAACCTCACCCCCCCGCACCCCACCCCCCCCACCACCACCACCACCACCTTGTCAGGCGAGCGGTCAGATTCCTAACTTAAGATTTTATAAAGGGGGATGGTCCTGGGTTATTTTCGAGGAAGTAAACCTACAGTAAGTAACAAATAACGAACCCCGACGCTGACCAAAGAAGAAATACTGATCTTGATTCTTATAATGGTAGTGGGTGCACGGGCCACAAGTTACAAAGGGAACACACAATACGGAGACACGTGGTTGGAAAGGGCTATGTGGGTTGGGGGAGTAACTATGAGTTCAATCCCACACCGTAAACTTCGGGCCCTCCCAATGTAATAATCGAGGGGATGTCGACGCTCGTTGGGGTGGTGGCGTGAGGGGGGAGGGCGGTGGCTGCGAGTGTCGGTGTGTGCTCAGGTGGTGGAGGTGGCGTTTGGGGCGTGGTTGTGTGGTGGTGTGGTGTGTGTGTGTGTGGGGGGGGGGGGCTGGCGGCGGTTTGGGGTGTGGTAATTGTGGCGTCCGCTGCGTGGAGGTGGTGTGGCGGTTGTGTGTGGTGTATAGTGTGTGAAGGTGTGGTGGTTGTAGTGGCAATGGTGTGTGGTGTGGTGGCGACGGTGGTGGTTGTGGTATATGGTGGGGGTAGGGTTTGGTGTTGTGTTTTGTGTGCGGTGGTGGGTGTATGATGGATGGGCTGTTGCGGCGTTGGTAGTGGTAGGCTGTGGCTGATTTGCTAGGTGGCTTCTGGCTCCCGGCGGGACTTCTCCCTCGGCAAATGGCGTGCTAACTCTTCTAGACTTCTCATTCAGACTTCTCACTCCTTGGCCCCGCATCTCTTTCCAAGTCACGTCCCCGTCGATAGTGAATCCAGCTCCAGTCTACATCTACCTGAACCAAAAAAGAACCCAAGGAAGAAATCCCCCTCCCCTTCCCCTTAAAACGCCTAACCCGAACGCTTTTTCCATATCGGGTCCACGAAAAAAAATCTTCCAAACAAGGCCAATCGACCAAAATCCACTTTCGAGATATCGGCGATTGAATTTTTCGAGAATTTGAACTTGCATATCTAAATTTGAAACATTTTATGTGGACATTGTTAACATTGAACGTTCTTCATTTTGAGCACGCTTTCCCTTCAAGTATCCTTTGTTTTCCCGTCAACTTTATTACAAAGTGATTGGTCTGTTTGCAAAAACTAAAAAACGTCCTCTGATTCTATGTGTCAATTATTCAATTTGGTGAATTCATGTTAACCCTAGGCTACCGAAGGGGGGGGGGGGGGGGGGGTGGTGGTTACCCCCCCCCCCCCCTTCAGGTTTTTTCCCGCGGCTTGCTAAAACCCCCTTTTTGGGTGCCACATTATTAATGTAATTGTCATTGACATGTTTCCGCTCCTTTTATCGAAACAAACATCCACCGGGGTATAGTAAGATACATGTTGAATCCAAAAGTGATCGATAGGGGGGGTGGTAACGCACCCCCCCCCCCCCTCTCCGGAAGAGAGTACCACATACTACACAACACAGGAACATCACAGACACTTGATTTTGGTACCCATAGATAGCTATGATCCTCCCCTTTCCATTGATACCAAAATGAGTACCAACATGCCTAGCAATTACGTCACAATGACGTATAAATTAGCATGTCAGCAACTTCCCATTTTCCATAGACACACACATTGAAACAAAATTCAATTTTTCCGCCAAAAAGCTTAAAAAAATCAATTTTCATGACGGTTTTTTGACTCTACTTGATGGGAAATGACCTCGTTTTTATAAGGACATCATTTAGAGCCTATAATATGGGTGGTTTTTTTTTTGATTCGCAAAAATAATTGCGAATATCAATTTTCCACCCTATATTCGATATTTGCGTACTTTCCTCAACATATGACTTCATGGTGACGTCATAATGGGTGATGCTTAGTACTTATTTTTGGTACCAATAGAAAGAAGAAACCCTAAGCTAACCCATTTGGTACCAATTTAATGAAATCGGGTGTTCAGTAACGAAATCACAGGGGGGGGGGGGTGGTAACCACCCCCCCCCCCCCCTTCGGGAGTTTTGTTACAAAAAATGGCTAAGGTAGACGAGGGGTATTGTTGGCAACCACTCTAAACTATACTCTGGGTCCTGCTATTCAAAAAACGATGTGCCCTTTTTTCTGTTGACCTTCAGTGTTGACCTGACACAGGTCAAAGGTCAAAATGGTTCATACATCGTCCAAAGTAATCGACCTTGGTACCAAAATGTGGCA
Organism: Ophioderma brevispina; assembly: GCA_023653785.1. NCBI lineage: Eukaryota > Metazoa > Echinodermata > Ophiuroidea > Amphilepidida > Ophiodermatidae > Ophioderma > Ophioderma brevispina. Next base: position 24,179 of record JAMKCH010014120.1, read on the forward strand.
AATTTCACAAGTACTTGTGTATGGTATTCCTTTTTTTTATTTGCCTTTTCATTTTCTTGTTTATTTTGCAAAAACAAAACCTAATTAGAGACAATAATATGCATAAATTGCCTTTCTTTAGACCCCAGTCCTGTCCAGAGCAATATTAGGCCTCCAAGTTTTTGCACATACGGTCATCTATATATAGGCACTCCTCTTGAATTGTCGAATAAACCCTACGCTACACATCCCCATTTATTTTTTCTTGCTATTAATACCCATTGGTAAGTAAAGTAACATCAATACATGGGAAGGAATCGTTGTTATTACCGTTAAATAACACGATTCGCACTTCAGAGACAAAAGAGTATGTATACTAGTTATCATAGTCTCCATCCCACATGTATGATGATTTAAATTATTCCATCCAGAACCCTGCACTTCTTTCTAAGCAAATCAAGTATAGAGTCACCCTATACCCCTGTGGGGGGGGGGGTGGGGGGGGGGGGGGGGGGGGGGGTGTCCCACGTTTTGGTTTGGGTAACTTGAAAGAATAGAAAAATTCCAATTTGGCCCTTTCTTGATATAGAGTACAACTTGACCGCTACAATAATCTCCAACTGGATATTTTCTATAAAGCCACCGACACACATCAATATCTTGATTTCAAAATCATGTCATCCAAACAACCAAAAGGAATATTCCTTGCATCTGGCTCGACGAATTTTGTACATCGTTTCAAGAAATAGCGTTAAAAAAACAAACTCACGACTAGAAGGACTTGAAACATGTTCGATAAACAACAGTACCACCCTTTAACTATTGTTGAAAGAGGTTCAGAATCATCTAATATCAGAAGAGATGGAACCTACTCTTTCCCAATTCCACAACACAGGATAACAAAGGGATTCTTACTTTTGTCCACTCGCACAATCCAAACAATGTTAATCTGGGAAAAGTTGTTAAGGATTCTATCCACATGCTCACATCCAGCGAAAAAAATTCTCACCGCATTCTGAAAAATACTAATCTAATCATGAGCAAACGCCAAACTCCAAACCTCAAGAAAATGTTTAACCAGAGCCGCCCCTACCAACTAAACAAAAGGTGGTATAACCAAGTGTTATGAATCAACTTTGTGGGCACGTGTAAGCATATCGTTGAATGCTCCGAGTTACTTCAAGAATCCAAATGTTTTGATAATAAGATATCCCATTAATTGCAAAAGCAAAAATCTCATTTATGTAATAAAACATGTAATGGATGTAAGGAACACTACATTGGCAAACTGGTGATCAGCTAATTCTCGAATCAGAGTTCATAAGCACAAATAAGGATCCCCAGTACCGTCAAATTAACAAACAAAAAAAAAAACCGCCCCCCCCCCAATAAAAAGAAAATAAAAAGAAAAAAAAGACCTCATCAAAGATGCGAGTGTGCACTCGAACACTGGGATACTGCGCCCAATTCACCGTCGCACCCCTTTACAAGGTGAAAGCAGATTACAAAAATAAACGTTTATCGGCGGAAAATCTTCTTATTTCTGTATTCGAAACCTCTCTTAACATTGTTATTGATTTGTATTTACTTTGTATGCATTATGTTAATAGCTAACACATGTAAAGTTATATGCGTATTTCACTCTAAGCGTAACTTATTACTCATTGGTACAGGCGTCGCATAAACGTTTCCGTACGCACACCAACGCAAATACAGTTTTGCTTTTTTACCTGTTTCCTTTTTTTTGTAATAAAAGAGGACACCTGCACCTTATGATATTATAAATTGAAACTGCATTTGTGCAAGAAAAAATCCGTGTGACTGTCATTCTCTCTCTGTTCTGACATTTATACTATATATTATATATATATCTATAATAATATATATAATATATATAGTTATATATAAATATATATATATATATACACCACATACATAGTACAACCGGGGTATAGTATATATATAAAATCTTGAGCTTTATTGTTCTTACAATTCAACTGTATCCTAGCCTTACTCGGCTAACTACGCCAGCACAACGAACTTCTTACAACATCATTAGACCATATCGACAAAGCGCGCCACTGCTTAATAGAATTAACCTTGGTTGGTCCAACCTGTAGGCGCTATACCAAAGTTACAGAACAAGCTTTGCACCTGAGTAAAATTATCCAATTACATTTCAATTCCCATTTTGCTCATAATACTTTCATAGACACTTAGTACAATTGTATTGCATAGATCAAATCCATATTAGCGAAAAATGTCAGTGGTTTAGTTTTCTGACATCGTCTTTATATACTGACATTACTGACATCTTCCACCAAAGTCAAAAAAGGATGGTACAGCCCCATCAAGTGAAACAGAACTTCTTGAGGAATGCGGCAATACTTTATCTCTCTACTCAACCACGATAATGGTCCACCAACAATCCTGACCCCTACCTTCTCCTGCTTGATCAGGACCTTCCC